>VDFB02349764.1:83333-131637 GCA_007258455.2 Sequoia sempervirens
ATAGACAAGGTAGTAATCTATTTGAAAAATTCCTCAAAGAAATGTGGTCTCATGGTGATGGAATGCCATGACAATCTAGGGAATTTTCTTGTCATGGCATTCCATCACCATGAGACTCCATTTCTTTGAGGCATTTTTTCGAATAGTTCACTACCTTTTCTATGCTATTTATTCTTATTATGCTTTGATATATTTTTTCCAAGCATCCGACTTTTGTTGCAAGCACCTATTTTGGCTTTTTTAGCCATGGCGACCAAGGGAATTGGTGTTTGGTAAAAATGCTTTAGTAAACATGCAGCGAAAAATGTGAAATTGCTTTATAGACAAAGACAATAGTGTTTGAAAAAAATTCCTCAAAGAAACGTGGTCTCATGGTGATGGAATGGCATGAAAATCCATAGAAATTTTCATGTCATGGCATTCCATCACCATGAGACCACATTTGTTTTAGGCATTTTTTTCAAGCAGTTCATTGCCTTGTCTATAGTATTGCTTGCTATTATGCTTTTGATAAAAATTTTCCAAGCATCCATAGCTTGTTTGAAAGCACTTATTTTATGCTTTTAGCCATAGCAACAAGGCAATGAACTATTTGAAAAAATACTTTGGTACACATGTATGAAAATTGTGGTAACATAGACAAGGCAATGAACTATTTGATAAAATACGTCAAAGAAATTTGGCCTCATAGAATGCCATTATAACAAAATGCAATTGGCAGCTACTCCTACTTATTAGTTGTGCAATTTGAAGTAATTGCATAATTGCTTAGGTTGAATTTGTAAAAACTATATTGTAATTGAAATTTTATCATCTATCAACATCTAGTTAGTAGTTATGCAGTGTGAAGTAATGCTTTGACTTTGAAAGATGTGTAATAAAATGTAATCAATGATATGGATATAAACTACAAAAAAATATTTTTTACAATTCATTTATTAAAATATTTATTTTATTTTCTCTCTATATGTCTATATGCTATGGAAATACCTTTCAATTTCAAAATAAATAGATTTTATCTCTTGTTTTACAATTTTTTATGTTTTTTTAAATATGATTTTTTCCTGACTTTTAAAAAAACTCTTATACTTTTGGTTTGTCAAAATTTTCCCCAAAATATTTTTGCTGATCTATGCATTCAAAGCATGAATCATACACGTGAATACACACACTATACGGGAAGTATACATGTGAATAAATGAAGCATACATGCGAATAAGTGAGGCACAAGTAATTGACGCATTCCAAAAGATACAAACCACAAGAAATGGAGCTTATTTACACAATATGCTTTAGATGGAGATTATTGAGCAATCGATAGTAATTAATTAATATTGAGCAATCGATAGTAATTAATTAAGCATTAGATGTAAACAAAATCCATGCCTACAACATTCAAGCATACGATTTACACAATACACATGATAGCATCATTCAAGAATGGTAGTAGAAAAATAAGATTTTTTAATCAAAAGTTGTAAGGTATACAATGATATATATTGATAAAAGTATATAGAATATATCCAAAAAATCCATACAGGCTTAGTACAAAGGAGCCATATTATGGACATAAAATTTCACGTATATATCGCTTGTACAAAAGATATGTTCCAAAATTCTACATAGGCATACAAGAAACGACCCTAATGCAATCATTTCCCTCTAGGGGAAGGAAATAAATCATGTGTTGCCTTCGAAATTCAGTTGGATGGAGTGATTGTTGGTTCTCTAGTCTTTAGCACACACTTGCTAGTCCTCCTCTCTTCACTCTGGACCTTCAATTGATACCATAAAATGTAAAGATGTTAATACACAGAAATTAAATTGTGGAACGACATATAACAAAATATAATCACTTACCGCATACAGATAGTCATCATTCACATTTACATCATTACTACGTCCATGATTTGGAGTGACAACCACCTATAGCAGCCATCAAGATAAAAAAAGTAAGCTACACAAAAGTATTGTGAAAATTTTCTATAATAGACCATAAAAGAGAAAATATAATGTCAAATCGACATATCTGTTGCATACCTCTCTCAATGGATCAGAACTGGCTATTGTTGCAGTAACTCTGTGGTCCATCGTGCCACCAACATCACCAGGGCTGTCTGATGTCAACATCTGCAAATGGTAAATGAAAGAGTAAATTGTAGGGTGAACTATTAAATGTTAATGGGATGGGATTAGGAAGGAATAAAGGAACAAAAAGTGAATTAGGAGAAGATAATGTGACATAATCAAGGAATACAAATGCAATGTTTGTGTTTCTCATCAATTTTTTAGATTTTTATATGCAAAATTATGAAAAATAGCTAACATTGTTTTACAACACCATTATTGAATAAATTCTACTTGAGTGTAAGGTCCTTGAGGAAATGAATTGTGATGTGTGGAGGTTGAAGGCCCACTAGAAAATTGTTTGAAATCCAAAGCATGTTATGAGACAA
The DNA here is from genome assembly GCA_007258455.2 of Sequoia sempervirens. Classification (NCBI taxonomy): domain Eukaryota; kingdom Viridiplantae; phylum Streptophyta; class Pinopsida; order Cupressales; family Cupressaceae; genus Sequoia; species Sequoia sempervirens. The sequence continues at coordinate 85,790 of VDFB02349764.1, forward strand.
ACATTCAAATATAAAATTCAACTGTTCAAATGCAATAATAATATCTTTAATACTAGTTGCATACCTATGGACTCAACATCGAGAAAAAATAAGGGTCTATAGGAATGGGGCACATGTCATGAACATTCCAATCTTGAAATTTCATCAAATCAAAATTCTACTAATTTACTTATCCTTAAATTTCAAAATATAATTTAATAAACAACATTAAATGAACTTGCTAAATTTTACCTAATTGTCAATGCCGAATGTATCATTCAAAAAATCATCTGTGAAAGCCATTTCCTCTACAACTGATGTAGGCTATGTAACTGCATCCCGAGCACTCTGATAATTGTATGTGCAAACTGCACCACAAGTGCCACAATGGTTGGGTGGAGCTCAAGGCCTACACGTCTCCTCCACACTAGGCTCTACTAGAGGCCTCACACACTATAAAATGGTCTGGGTGAGTGAGCCAATCGACTCCAGCATGTCCACCTCTACACTATCCTTAACAATGGAAGGAACATCGACATACTCCACCATGGGTTTGGCCAAGGGTCCTAGTGCCAACTGTGGATTATGTCGTGCAGTAGGTCTATCATGTGTGGAGCCCCCACTTCTACCCTGAAAGTCTAAGATGTCAAAATAATTGGCATCTTATTGAGGATAAACTCACAATATAGTTTCCTCAAAAAGTATTATGGTACCTCATAGTTATTGCATCGAGATTGGTCAAATACCATCCACCACCACTCCCAAAATTTATTTTTAATTAACTCATGGTGGCAACAATGGATGGGGAACCTCCTGCATGCATGAGACAAAGGTGTGTTGGTTTTTGGATATGTAAATAGGGCACACAAGTCGGATTTACTAATTTTTTGTTTTTTAACATCTACATATGAAAAATCTCTAGCATCATATTGTCTCATCTCATGCCTCTTATTTGACCAAAAATTTATTTTCTCGCTCATTTCTCCTACATGAGATACAATTGACTTCAATGATTGAACAATCCCTCTCCTATAAGGGTGGGTTTCAACATGCTCGGTTAATCTTCCAATTAATTGTTCAATGCCTCTTTTATTATTTTCAATTTGATTTAGAATATTTTCTTGTGTTCCTTGAGGATGCCTATGAATTGATGGAGGGGTTTTAGGTTGTTCTTGAATAGGAGGCTCTTCCTAAGGGGGTGACTCTGAATTCTCAAAGTTTTGAGGTGGAGATTCATTCCCTGATAATTAGAACAAAATTTTATTATAAAAACCTATTTCACTCAACATTCTAAATCAAATTCAAAATAAATTGAATATAAATACATACCTCTTTGCAATCTTCAATGTCTCTAACGTGTTGGTGGCATCCTCGTGAAAGATAGCAAGCTAACGATGCAAATAATGGATGATATTTGGCGAGCATGAGTTGTAGACCTCCAATCCTCCAAGCCAAGCCATGGGTTGAAGGAAAATGAGGGTTTGAAATATAATTTAGGCTTTTTATTTTTCTTTTCCATTTGACGTGCGCCAAATGGCCAATTTCGGATTTTTTTGCAAATTTTTACAATTTGACACCTAAATTGTTTCACAAATTGGTGCACTTACCCTTCTTACAAGATCTATTTCAAATATCATGAAGGTTCCACATCAGCAATTTTTGTTTATATTGCACATATGATGGTTAAGGAGAACAAGAAATTTGATTTGTGTAGCTTGTTGCTTGAGAATCTTTCTGAAAATGTTCGAATGTCGGTGATTGAGGGCTATCCCTTTCATTTTGGATCTTTGCTGATATGCTTGGTGTTTTAATTTTTGTGTTCCCTACCGAGACAAGATAATGTGGTATGGGAAGTTGGGATTCCTATTGGAAAATAGGTCTACGGATATTTGGGAGCGTTGAAAGATAATGCAAGTATGTGCAAATCTTATTTCACATCCTTGAAAAAAAATCTTTGCTCTGGTATATATGCATCGAGTTAGTTTGAAGTGGGCTCTTCCTCCAATAAAAAGGAATTGGAGGTTGTCATTAGTGATTCCCCTTTGAAATTGAAGAAGAGAAAAGTTATAACTGAAGATATCATTGACATTTCAGAAGAAAAGGAGAAAGTATCCTTTGATGACATCCAATCTATGATAGTTAAGGGGAAGATGAAGAAGATTGGTGAATTATGGAGTGCAGCCTCGCCTATTGACAAACTAAAGATTGATGATGATTTGGTAGAATATCTACTTTAGAAAGGTATTGGAGTATCAACTATTTTTTATTCCTTGCCAGAAAACTTAGTTGAGATTGTTGAAGAAAGGATGTTGCTTGAAGGTTTGGAAGGATGTAAGTTTGAAGCTTTGGTTGAAAAGAGGTGTGTTAAAGCTAAGGGGAGATTATTTGAACTGATCACAAAAACAAAGAAATGCATTAAAGAAATATTAGATATTTATAAATATTGTCTTTGGTGGCCTGCTGTGGAAAATAATTTCAGAAGCAAAATTGAAGCAATTGAAACTAAAGTGAACAACATTGGAAAGAATTTTGACATCTTTGAAGACAAAGAAGGGAAGCAAAGATTGAGAGTTGGTGAATTACAAGTTGAATTGGTTGTTGTACAAAGATAGAGAGATGACATGGTAAGAACCTTCTGGTTTCTTAAGGAGATTGCTAAGGTCCAGTTAAAACATCTTTCTGGAATACTTTCTGATGCAAAAGATGTTGAAAGAAAAAGTTCATATTGGTCACCTTATTTTACTATGTTTGGCTTATTGGAAAGCATTTGCACAAGAATGGATTCAACTACATTTAACTAGAAGAAATTGCGTCCAGTTCTTGAGGAAAGATACAAGAAAGTGTTTCAAGTGAAGAGTGTCATTTTGACTTGAATCTTGAGTTTTCTGTTGTTTCTACTGTGGAGAAGAAGAAAAGGAAGAAAAATAATTTAATTGAATTGATGTTTGAAATTTTTGGATGCCTGGAAGTTTTTGACGAATTGAAATCTTTTTTTATTTTTGATGTCACCATGTTTAAAACTTTGTTTACATATTTTTTTTGACCTCCCTTTGCCATTGATGTCAAAGGGAGAGAGAGTTAGAGTAGAGCTAGAGTATGGGGAGAGACTGAAGGAGAATTTTTTTACATGTTTCCATCAATGAAAAAGGGGGAGATTATTGGAAAAATGAAGAAGATTGACTATCTCTACAGTTTTTTGTTATCATTGATGTCACCATGTTGTGACTGCAAGTTTAAGGTGGTGCTTGATCCAATAGTTTGGTCCAGTATCTAAATTGGTATTTGAGCTGCACTCTCCGATATTCTAGTCCACATTCCTTCGCAGTTAGTTTTTGATGCTTGTGGTTTTGAGAAATTGATTATGATTGTTGAAGGCATGCATGTTCAGAATATTATGAACTTTGGCACTCGTACAACGTTGTGGCAACCAACAGAATGTTTATTGCTTTTTGCATTGAAGTCTATTCCTAGTTGACTTCTTGGGGAAATTGTGATATGGTGAATTAATTTTTCTGTGCAGATATATGTGCGACCTATTTTAGGTCTTTGCTGACATAATGTAGCATGCTGGATGTTTGAATTACTTTCTTGGAAATATTTTGTGAATGATTGGAGCCAACGGTTAGTACTTTTTGTAAATATGAAATGCATCTAATAAGGCCGACCTAATTGATGCTTGAGGAAAAGATCAGGTATATAAATGAATATGTTGGATAGTTTTTAAGTTTGATAGAGACAAAGGAATAGAAGTGTGTGTGTATATGTGAAATCAATGAAGCAGTTGTGAATGAAAAGCTGAAAGTGAGCGAAAAAGATGAAGTGTGTTGAATTAGTCTACTGAGCATCACCGGAACTGCATCAACACTTGTTAGGTGCATTATTCTCAGCTCATTTTGGTTGTAAAGCCCAAATTTGTATAGTCAATCCTTTTTGTAGGTAGTGAGCCTCTCTTGTAAGTAGTGAGCTTTTGTATTTGGACAGTGAGTCCTTTCAGGGAAGTGAGCCTTTTATTTTCAATTTGAAACTAGTTTATATTGTGAGTTAATTCTTACTATGGTTTTTCCCTCCTTGAGCTTTCCACCTAGAAATCTGGTGTTTATTGTGTGAAATTACTTTATGTTATCTATGTTTCATGCTCATACTTAATAATAGATAGTGTGGTTTTGGAATTGATATGTGTTGAAGTTTTTATATTTGAATTCTGTGACAACCGATTCACCCCCCTCTCAGTTGTCTTGCATATTTTAAACATGTGATTCCAACTAATATATAAGGTTTTGATATTGACACAAGTGATAAAATAGGTTAAAAATATAAATAACAATGAAATTTATCAAATCACAACTTCGATCTCAGCAATACACCCACTGGCATGCAGGGGATACAACTTTTGGAAGGGAAATTTCTCTATTTTCCAAAAATAGTGTGAACACCATTCATTGCTGCTATAGAATGCATGCACTTTGTTTTTTATATCAAGAACTAGAAGACATGCCTAACATTGTGAACTGACTCTTAAATGTTGTAATGTCCCTTACCTGAATTTTCCCTAGAATTCACTTGTTTAGGGTTAGGGTTGATGAATCTCGAATAACTCTTCAATGGGTATTCCTAGCTGAAACCCACATCCACCATATGGGAAATGTTTCCACATATACATATGATTGTTAACATTAATATCTATATATCTGAATATAATAATAATCACAAAAGAAGCTATTAAGACATAGGAGGAGTGGCATGGGTAGATCTGCCTGAAGTCCTTTTCCAAGCCCAAGAGGTTGTATACCACAACTCTCTCATCTTGGTGAATTGTACCTATTTTCTCCACCCATTTCATCACCTCAGAAGACACTTAACCTATTGGGGGAAGACAATGGAGCTTATAAGTGATCTAGGCCTACCACCCCTCCATGGCCCATCTCTTCCTTGATCTAAGCGGACTTGAGTGGGACCCCCACCCCTCCATGGCCCACCCCTACCTTTGGACTGGGTAGATCTTAAGTGGAACTTCCACTCCTTCATGACCCATCCTTTCCTTGAGGTTGGGCAGATCTTAAGTGGGGTTTATAGGCACCACTTTTCTGAGGCCCTTTCTCCCAAGAAGGTTTACAAACACATAAAATCTTTAAGTAGTCAAATACATTTGCATTTATCATTAGTTCTTTAAGTCAATATCAAATTTATTCCTAGAACAATTACATTCATAACCATACTATATAAATCATTGCACTAATAATCAGATAAGCAACATCTAGTTTGTGTACTCAATTTTGAATTAATGAAGAAACAATCATATATCTGTATATTGTTAGCCCTATCAACATTTCTTTCTATTGATATGTAAATAGCACACATGAACATGTATTTGCTAAAAAGACAATGAATTGATAAATATATAACTCAGAATTAACCATATCAGAATTGCAACAATCTTAATTATCAGATTCTTCACCCTTTGTTGTCTATAAATGGGGCTTGCAAACTAAATTTTAGACTTATCGGCTTGAGACATTCAAGGGTTAGTCATAGCCTAGAAAGTAGTTAGATTGGGCCATAAAGACAGTCCATTGAACATATTAAATAGATCACAAAATATAGTTACTAATGCATAGCATATTCAGACATCTATTGTTGAGCGATTATATAGTTATGATATTTGGAAATGCTAGATTAGTAACTGCTAACTTGTGAATGACTTCACCCGATTTGTTGCATCTCTCCACATCCTCTAATTTCTTACTTGTCTTCCTCTTTTTCTCACAATGACACCATGATCAGCCTTGGCTTCCTTAATTTCTATGCTTTTAGAAGATCGTTATCTTCTATCAAGTCACATCCCTATGAATGGAGGCACCTCTTGGGCCTTCATGTGGGTGAATAAAGGGTGCCTCTTTAGTTTCTTAATGTGAATGGTTAATGTAATATTTGATTGATTAATGCTAAATAATACCTATTAAATATATCTCTTGTAAATAAAAATATATAAGGTGAAATGTATTTATGTATTATTTATTATTTCTCTTTTAATTGATTTATTTCTTAATCGTTACTTTGGGGGATATGAGAATCCTCCCCCCTCAAGTTTCTTTCCCTCAAGAAACTTAAGGTTTGGGTGGTTGAATATTTCCTCACTCTCCCATGTAGCATCTTCTTCTAGTAAGCGTTTCCATTTTATCAAGAATTTTGGGATACTTTTATTTCTTAGTCACTTCTCCCTCATATCGAGGTTTACTTTTGGTTTGAGGATTAGTTTTCTCTCATCATCAAGTGGGGGTAGCTCTACACAGGGGATCACTTTTTGACCCAACACTTTCTTCAACCTTGATACGTGAAATACATTATGAATGCGGTTGTCTTTGGGTAACTCCAATTCATAGGCTACCTCACCAATCTTTCTTGAAATCTTGTAAGGCCCATAAAACCGAGGTCTAAGTTTTTTTGCTTCATTTGATTTGATGGATGATTGCTTATATGGTTGTAACTGTAGGAATACTAGATCTCCAACTTTGAAGGTTCTTTTTTGTGCAATTCCTATCAACATACATCTTTTTCTGATTCTGTGCTTGGTGAAAATTGTCCTTAAGGGTGTTCATGATGTCTATACTCTATTGCACAAAGTCCTTGGCGTTGGGTACTTGGATTTCTTGTGTGATCAAACTTTTGAAGGTGGTGGGTTCATATCCATATAGTGCTTTGAATGGACTCATTTTGATGTGCATGTGGTGTGTAGTATTGTAACAATACTCTGCTAGATGCAACCACTTTGTCCATGCACTCTGTTGGCCTGCGACATAGTTCCTCAAATATCCTTCTATCCATTTGTTGATGATTTTAGTTTGTCCATCTGTTTGGGGGTGATAACTAGTACTTGATGTAAGGTTAGTCTCAGACAACCATAAGAGCTCTTACTAGAATTGGATCAGGAATCGGCTGTCCCAATCACTGACTATATTCCTTTGAAGACCATGGAGTCTAAATATTTGTTTGAAGAAATTTTTTTCCATTTGGGGTTCCCTATATTCTATGGATATGGTGAAGAAATGAGAATTCTTGTTGATTTTATCAACAACCACGTATATGCAATCTTTCCCTTGAGTCTTGGGTAATCCGATAATAAAGTCCATGGAGATACTTTCCCACTTTTGATTGGGAATTGGAAAGGGTTGTAGAAGGCCGACAGGATGGCTTTGTTCAACGTTATTCTTTTGACAGGTCATACATTCTTGTACATGTTTTAACACATCCCTTTTGAGGCCTTTCCATGAATATATCTCCCTTACCTATTTGTATGTCTTATAATATCCTTAGTGTCCTGCTAATGAGTTATCTTCCAAGTATTGGTGGAACTTTGCTAAGGCATGCATTATAGCTAGCATTTCTTTATCATAGATGGGATAATGTCTCTCTATTTTGGTAAGCTTATGAATTTTGAATGCTATAGAAGGAAAAATTTAAGAAACTACCCCTCGGAAAAGGTGTAAAATCCTGGCGAATCTTGTACACTTCCCGATAAAAATATTAATTTTAGTGAAAAAAATCTCAATTAGCGAATCTTTTCTAATCGCTAGAATTTTGTGGAAAATCTTGGAGAATTGCAATTTTTTTAAACCAATAAAATATTTTCAATGACGATTAAAATCTATTTTCAAACATAGAAAATATTTCCATTGATGAATTAAACTTGTTTTCAATTTAACAGAAAAAACAATTTTTTTGGTGATTAAAACTTTTTTAAACCAATTTTCAAATGCATAAGAAAAAAATTTAGCGAATTAGAATAATTTGAAACTAATAAAAAATATTTAGTGGTGAAATGTCAACACAAATGAATATAGCCATGACCGTTCGATGAATTTTTGATGGACGACTGTAGTTGCATTCCGTAAGTAAATCTCTAAAGCAATAGATTTGCAAATAGAAACCTCTGGAATAACACTAGAACCATTAGATGTAGACACATGGCAAGATCAAGGCTCATCGCTCATCACGGTAATGAACCTAATGGGTTGAAGGATTTTGGTGATGACTCATGAGCAATAGAAGAACTTAAGTGGAAAACTATGCACGTGCATAAAGTTTGTTTTAAAAGAGGGACTGCCTAAGAAGAACGTAGGACCAGGGCTTAAAATCTTAAGAATGTTTTACACAAAGGACATGCAAAGGCCAAACAAGGTTGAATTATCAACCTTATAAAATAATTAAATACCCAGACCAAAGTAGTGAAATTATGAAGGAAATATGTGCAAAGGATATTCCATATCTATAGCTAGATGTCAGCACAAATCAATATAACCACAACCATTCGATGAATTTTTGATGGACAGTTGTAGTTGCATTCGAGAAGTAAATATTTGAAGCACTAGACTTGTGAATTGAAGACTCTGAAATAACACTAGAACCGTTAGATCCAGACATGTGGCAAGATCAATGCTCATCGCTCATTCTCTCTTTTCAATGCCTCAATGTACTACATTTAATTTAATTGAAATTATCAATATTTTTGAGGAAAGTGTGGTAGTTGTACTATGAGCAGTGATTAATTCCATATGAACATTCGAAGTGATTAATTGGATAGCTCTAGCTTTAATGAAACAAGATTTGTAATGATTTTATATTGTTTGAGCGACACTGGCGATTTTGACAGCTTGTCACCTTGAGGTATAGTTTGCATGTAGCTAGATGTCAATCAAATTAAACATTTTAATTGTACATGTAAGCCTTAAGTTACAGTACAAATCGATTAAGTTAGTTTTTTGGTTTGCATGAATCAGGCTGGTAGTAGCACTGGTGGCCCATAAATAGGGATAGTGATAGTGGATAGTGTCATAAGGGTTTTCATTTTTTAGGGTTAATAAGGATTTAGGAAGAAGATGATATGGTATTATTGGGGATACTCTAAATTCTCCTACCCCCAATTATGTAGTTACAGAGTAAAAGACCAATTTATTTCAAGTTCAGAATGGGTGGAATTGGAAAGAAGTTGATTTGGTTAACCTGACTTCTTGAAAACAAGTTTTAAACCAGGATGAGGAGCTCTTATAGAGAGAAGTGTTATCCCGATGCATGGAGGCTACAGGTAGAAGATGGGATAAATTTTACTACCCCTCATCTTCTACATGGCTTTGGTTCTCAAAAGGGATAAGTACATTTTGTATCTTTACAACTCCCTTTTCCCCAGCATGGTTGACCAAGAGAATCCCTTGCATTTATTTTCAGAGCCACATTTGTATTACATTGTTACCAACAGAAGCTTGGAATCACATAGTGAAAGTGCATATAGGGTTTCTTATATTTTCATTAGTGAAAGTGCATATAGGTTGCATTTTTTCTTTCTTGAATCATTTTATCTCATTGAAAAACTAAAAAGTGCATTATCAATCATTCTAGTTGCATTTAAAAACATTATTATTGCATTAAAAATTGAAAAAATGCATTCAACTTTTCATCCAATTGCTTTTCATTAGTTACTTTTTCTTGCATTCATTTTTCCACTTTTTTGTTTCTAAACATTAGGTCCCTGGGTAGGCAACCTAGGAACACTATTACCAACTCATATTTTTCTATTTTTCTAGAAAAACCTTTGGTAGGATTAAAAATTTTCTCCCTCATTATTGTCTTAGTCCCTTTGAGGGTTTTTGGCTCAACATCTTATCTGAGTTGTTTACTGTCTGTTCCAACTTCTGGAACCTCCAAATTTCATTAGTAGGACCAATACACCCTTGTTGGCGTCTTAGTCCCTGTGGAGTTTGAGGTTGCAATTTTCAGGGTTAAAGAGTGAATTTTTGTGCTTCTGTTTGTTGTAGTTACTTTGTTGTTTCAATCTATCAATTTACCATTTTATGCATTTTCATAGTTCATGTTTACAATTGATTGATAAAGATAGATTATTGCACTTTCATTCTATTAGATGTAGACTTCATTTTACATTCATTACAAAAAACAAAAACAAAACAAAAAACATCAAAAGAAACAAACAAAAATGGTTAACCTTAGCATATCATTTAAACCCTTTAGTAGAGATGACTTTGACATGCTAGATGTAGCCCTCGACGACTTCATCTCACCTAGGTCATCCACTAAATCTTTGAAAGAAGAGGATGCAAGCATCAATAATCATGATAATCATAATTGTTCTTCTCCTGTTATCTCTCCTATTGGTGATGAAGGTATCTTGGTGAAAGAAAATATAATCATCATGAAAGTCTTGTTGTTTGTCTTCCTCCCCCTTGGAAAGATATTATGATACACGAAGCTGAAATCATGGTCACTACTTTACCTAGTCTCCATTCATCTCCCAACACCTCCCCTACTTGTTAAAATGCTTTAGTGAATAAGGATACAATTGTGAATGATCATGACAAACACATTTGTGTGGAGGATATGTTGATGTTAAGAGATCCAATAATTGAGAACTATGACAATCCTACCTCTCCTACTTGGTAATACATTATAGGAAATGGGGTTATAATTATAGATAATCATGACAATCAAACCTTTCCTTCTCCTAATATATCTTCTAGACATGAAGAATATAGTTTAGTATTAGAAGATATCCTTATTGAGACTCATGAGAATATTATCCCTTCCTTTCCTAATGCCCCTACCATTTGGGAAGACCTATTTGAACAAAAAAATTTAATCATTGGTAAACATGAAACTCATAGTTGTCATTCTCTTGATGCCTCTCCTATGTGGGATGAAGCCACTTTACAAAATATAACTAGGAAATGTGATGAACCTATTGTTTGTCACTTTCCTAAAAGCTCCCCTACTAAGGTAGATATTATGGAACAAGAGACATTTGAGACCTTAGAGAAAAAGGATGAAATTATGGACAACAATCAAATTTCCCACTCTACTAATATCTCTCCTATTTATGACAAAGATACTTTTGTGTTAGAAGATCCAATTGATGAGAGTTCTGAGATTTTTATCTTCCTCTCTTCCCTTAGGAAAATATTATTTAAAATAAAATGCCATCATTGATACACAAGAAAATCTAACCATTGATAATCCTATCATTTGTGATGATAGTTATTTTATAAGATCCCACCTTTGAATGTCATGAACATCTAGTTTTTCACTCCCTTAAATAATCTCCTACTAGGGAAGGTATCATGGTGCAAGAAAACAACAACATTGACACACCTCTTTCAAACGATAGTAATATGGCTTCCTTAGATGAAGATGATGAAGTGAAATTAGACTCTTCTTCACTAAGAGATCATGAAACTACAGATAAGGCTTTCGAAATTATGCACATTAGATATCCCTTAACACCAATCACACACGTTGAACCCGTACAAGAGACAAAAAAACAAAAACAAATTTAAGAAGCCACAAAGTTATTGGAAGATGCTTAAGAAAAATTTGATTTCATACCAATATTCATGGGAGAATACAAGATCATAATAAAATAGTCTAAAAAGGGAAAAGAGAAAATGGTAATGGCATTACAAAATTCAAAAAATTCACTTCAACCACTTTAGAAGAAACGACAACATACAAGACAAACTTTGATGAAGTTGAACAACCACCAAACCAAAAAGAAGTGAAAAAAATTTATGGAAGAGGTTTTGAACTTATCAAGCAACTTGGGAAAGAATGTGATGCTATAGAACAAGGTATCCATTTCCCTATAAAGCCTAAAATGCAAGAAATGACTAATGATCTTGGTTATTGCCCCTCAAAACAAAATCCTTCATTCAATGTCAACACTATCACAAAATATTATTCCAAGACAACTTTAACTAAGTTGATACATCCAAAACTGATAGATATCTCATTAAATGTGTATCAAGTTGAAACTTTGTTTACTAATCATAATAAATAACCTTAGTTCCTGCTCCTTGCCATGTAATAGTTGTAGTCTGATCATAACACACTCACTATTTCATGTTTTACATTCATCGTATGTCATTCCCTTTTTACAAGGAGCAACATATCATCATCCATTCCTGGCTCACCCTTATCCCGCACTAAGTGGGGGCAAGGGGTTAGGAATCCTTGTCCTCATATGGCACTTGTCGTTGTCTCTTTTGGCTAGTCGAATTCCTTCCATGTACGTATAAGAGTAAGCTTGGGATGTGGACAACATGCCTTAAGTTGACTCGCATGTGACATACTTATTCATGATGTAGCTTATCAGAAATATATGACTTGTCACGGGGCTTTCCAAATAAGCTCTGATGTTTTTTTTATTGTTAGCATTTATCATATGCTACTTTAAAGTAATTGCTCACATCATGGTGTGTAGCAATTTCTTTAAAGTGGGGGCATACATTGGCATTATTTTGGCATGATTTCATTTGCATTTTTCTTTGTTTCATGTTCCTTGATGTGATTTTCTTAGTTCATGCGATGTGTTTTCCTCTTTGTGGTGACATTGGGAGTAATTTCCTTCAAGAGCTTGATCTATTTCGACATATTACATTCCTCTTAGTGGTGATGCAACACACTGCAATCCCTAAGTTGTGAATCTTTCATCCTTTGATTGGTCCTCTCTTGGAGACATTAAGAACGATGTACCCTAAGATTTTACCTCACATGAACTAAGAAAAATCCCTTCGAACATCCCTCTTTCCTATCGCGTGCATTTTTCTTTTTCTCCCTTATTAAAGTCATGGAGATATGGCTTTGATATGGTTCCCTGGGGCTCACCTAGTGAACAACTAGCTTCACTAGCCCTTGTGAGTGTGTGCTTTGTTTGCATAGTGGATATTGCATTCCACTTGTAAATCTCTTTTGGAAAAATGGCCTAGACCTAGTCCACAGTGCATTGGATAGCTAGTCAAAGCTTGATCCATTGCATTTTTCTTTTTCCTTTTTCTAGTTCTTTGATGGTGTATGTTTGCAATCTAGTCATGGCTTCATATATCATCCACAAGTGTGTTCCTTTGTGCCTATGTTAGTCTATTATAGGATCTTGATCCTAGGGGCTTGGCCACCCTCTTGGTTATTGTCATCCTATCTTACTAGCATTTGTACATTTGAACCCCTCTTGATTGCATGTTTGGCTACTTTAGTGTGAGTTTGAAGCAAGTTCACACTCTCACTAAAGTGGGGGCTAAATTTAGTGTAGGAAAATGCATACCTTTGCATTTTCACACTTGTTTGGGCCTTCCTTACTTTATTTGTCCTTATTTATGTCTTAATTGGTCCTATTTTGCATCCAAAAGCCTAATAAATGATATCTTTTTTATGGCTAATCCTGACAAACATCAAAAGGGAAATGTTAATTTAATGATTATGGATGTGTATCCCTTATTTTTGGATCGGGACTAAGACGCCACCTAGGGTGTGTTTGTCTTCCAAAGGTCTTAAGACCCTAATTTTAAGTACACCTTAAATGGGCCCTTTTTGGAGTTTGTGCCTCGAGTTTCATGCCTCAAGACTAAGATGCCACCTAGGGCGTCCTAGTCCCCCTTAAGGTATTTTTGAGATTAATTTCAAATATTGGAGGGATTCAACCTCCTTTAATTAATGAATTCATATGTAAGCTTGTTGTGGTGTAATTTTAGGATATTAAGCATAGATAAGTATAAATACAAGGTTCCTTCTCTCATTTTCAAATACCTAGCAATCTAACAAGCATCCAAGGACTTGTGCCTTAAAGAGAAATTCATCAAGCATTTGGATCCATCATCAAGATTCAAGCATCATATCAAGGATATTCTTTCATCATGCGTGTTTTTGAGCTAACATTTGTGATGTAGGGTTTTGATTCAAGTATGTAATTCAAGTCAAGATCTACATCCATGCTAGCCACTTCACACAATTTTGCAAATTTCATAACAAGGGTTTGACTTAGGTTGAAGACTTGAAGATCATTTGAAGTGAAAAGTTGCAAAGTTGCATTGCAAAGTTGCCATCTTCATGGAAACTCACCTACAGGTCAAATCTGAAATTTTTAGAACCTGATATTAGAGAAGAAGAAAGTGCAGAAATTGAGCTTGAGGATCACATTTGAAGATTTTAGAAATTTAGATTGGGACTAATTTTCCACCTAGGGTGTCTTAGTCCTCCAAGTGGAATTTTGTAGAGATTCTTTCAGATCCTGCTCTAACATCTGAAGATTCCACATTTCCCCAAAAAATAGCAACGGGACTAAGACAACAATAAGGGCGTCTTAGTCCTCCCTAGCATATTTTGATAACATTTTTGCATTTTCGGGATCCTCATCACATTTCCATACTTCCTAGGTACACATACCCTAACTTGTTACTTAATTTCATCATTTTACCTTTTTATTTGGCTTGCATTACTAGGTTTTGTGAATTGAATGTTAAGGTGTCTTTTCCAAGTTTTTGCTTGGTAATGAACCCCTTAAATCTTAAAGAACCCCCTCCTAGGTCTTCCTTGTTGAGAATTGACTCACCCTTTGGGTTGATAGTCAATCCAATTTGGGAACCTAGGACATATTTTAGTGATAATAGGAGAATAGTGGTGCAACAACATCACCATTTTCATATTATTCAAAAATATAATCAATAGCCCCCCCATAGGAGGAAAATAGAGAGATTGTATAGCCCCCCCCAGAATATGAGATCACCTAAAAAAATGGTAAGTCTCTGAAGAGAATACATGATCCAATGTCAACAAACAACTTGTCTCCCATTCAGAAGAAACAAAACCAAGTAGAAATGCAGGTTCATGCTTCCCATTCCAGATAGGAATTGAAGGAAGAAAGAATATGGATGATGATGTCTCTAAAAACTGATCAAATGTCTCCTTGCCTACAAAGGATGAAGATGCCACAATCAATGAAGAAGGTGACAAACCAATACTATACGAAAAATTCATGTTGAACAAGATCTAAAGACTGCAATACAATGATCCTTCCACTAAAGGAATAGATGGAGACTAGATTCCCCCCTGGAATGAAGTGTCCTCAAAACTACTAAAATAAGTCTAAAGCAACAAAGGTGTCCAAACCACATGTCTCCCACTAGGAAGAAGAAAATCCAATGGTGGATGCTAAAGAAAATCCAACTCCATAATTAAATGGAAGGGAAGAATTATGATATAGGAAATATCTAAAGAGAAAACAAGTGCCTCCAAGGTAGTCTCAGGATCCCCAATCAAGGTTGAGACAAAGGAATGTGGAGACTCAAGAAAATCCTACAAGATAGGATCTGAATACAAGAGAGATCCCCTCAAGAGTGTCTTCCAAACCTATAGAAATAGCCAAGTTTGCAATACTTGAAACAAAGCCATCCTGTGATGCCAAGTCTAGAAAACTGAATGTGTCTTGATGAATAGAAATGATGGAAGCCTCAATCAATGACTTTGGACAAGGAATCACTAAATGTGAAGGGGTATCAATAGCATTTGATGGAGAAGAAGGAACATCTAAAGAAACCTTGTCAACCTCTTTGGAAGATTTAAGGAAATCAACCTCCTACACAACAATATCATTATGGGGTACTTGATCTGAAGAATAAAGAGGAAAATTACATTCTAAAACATGATCATTGGGGAATGATGGAGTATCAAGATCTCCATATAGATCCAAAATCTTAATCCAAAGAATGTGAGGATAGATACAATGATCAATAAATTTCAAAACATCATTAGCAACATACATTGCAATAACCCTTAGAACATCATACCTTTGGCAATTCCAATCAAATTTTTGGATACAATTATCAGGAGGGGGAACCCAACCATATAAATGTGGAAAAAATTGAAGGGATTGATGATGGTTGATGATGCAATCTCTCCATTGCTGTTAGTTTCCCTTTCCCAACATTAGCAGTGAATGATGACTTAAAACCTTGTAACAAAATAATGATTTTTTTAAAAAAATACAAAGATATTGACCTTCAACATCAAATAGAAACTTCCAAAGATGATATGCAACTAAAAGGATAACTCCCAAATCAAAAAATTATTCTTCAATCTTTAGGATGTCCAAGGAATCAAGAAAATGCACCAAATTGCAAAAATCCAATAAAATCTATACCCAAAGTTGAAACTAAAAGAAGTGACTGGACTAGTGAAAAAAACTCTAAAATATCTTCTGAATGTTGCTAGAATCACCGAATTTTGAAAATATGATGAGAACTCAAAAGGTATTGGATGTTGAGTCCAAAATGGAGGGTTGACTTCAATTGACTATAGATTTTTATAGCAAAAAATCATGCAAAATGAATAGCACCACTGGGTAATGCTCTGAATTACCTTTCTAATGGTATCTCGTTTGCCAATTTTTTATATCCTAGCAAGAAATTATGCCCCTAAAAAAATTCCTTATTAGGGCTTGCAGGCTAACTAGGTGCAAAAATAAGCACCCTGGGCAAAAAAAAGTTGGCCCTCAATTCTTGATATGACTGCAAGCAACACTAGTAGAGAGAAAAAAAATCTGCCTCTAGGCAGAGCAACGACCAAGCGGTGGAGGAGTGGTGCCAGGGCGACACCACTCAGAGTGGTGGAGCACTCGAATCCTAATGTAACTGCTTCCTTAGTGAATGGGGCTTGTAGAAGATTCCCACAGGAGCACTCTGGTTGTCAACAATTGATGGTGTCGGTCAACAAATCCCGACAGTGTAGAGTGTAGAGTGGAGATTGGCGAAAAATGGTACAAACTTTCGGTGGAGGGAAACTAAGAACCGAAGGGGGTACACTGTCAGTACCCCAAGTGGGCCAACATTGTAATGAGTATCCCTTGCGAATCTTAAGGAGCTGACACAAATGTTTTTGCAGATTTTAATATTAAAAACTTAAAAAAAATACCAATGAAAATTTTCAATCTCATTTTAAAATATGTTTGTCGACTTGATAATAAATGCCCCTGAAAAATAAATTCTTGTAGAATATAGCCAACAAGGATATAGTTTTTTTAAAAATAATTTTTAATATTATAGAATTGAAATTAAAAATCAAAAAACACTTTTGTAAAAAGAATTCCAATCATATAAAATGATATATGTGGAACAAAATAAATCCCAGATAGGAATATGATGCCAACAGAAATAAAATATCAACCCCTAATATTATATTGCTCAAATGAAATTTTTTCCAAGACTATAGAAAAACTATAGAATTATTTTTTTTCCAATAATATAAGCCCTAGATTTTTAGAAAGAGCCTATAGATAAATTTGTTTTTTCCTTAGATGATGATTGACGGTACTGCGCGATTGATGGTACTGTGCAGTCTGTACGGATCGTACGGTGACCTAATCAGTGATGAAAAGTTCTGATGACCTCTAGGAAAAGATCTCCAATTTTGATAATTTGGCAACTAATCCTTAGGTTTCAAGGCCTTTTGAAGATAATGGAGAGCTTGGATTGGACTCAATCTACACAAGAAATTAGTTGCTCCCTAGAAGTAGACAACTATCCTGTAATGAAAACTTGTCCTGCCTTGATGATGATCTCTACAACCCAACTTTCTAAAGAGAGATGGATTCTCCTATGGCCCATTCTCTAATACCATGTTGAGAATATGGATGCACATGAATTTCGATGAAGTTGGCCAAAATTCACAAGATTTTAACCAAGAAGAACTCCACCCACACAAACAAGAAAGTGTTCCCACTCAAGCTTTCAATGAGATTCTATTATGAGAAATTGATATAATACAATGTACAAATGCCCAAAATATATAGGCAATAGAGAAATCTAGAATGCAATATGATGTTGCTATGTGTTTTGATCTAACAACATGTGACAACATGTAAACCCTAACTAACTACCTAGGGAATGATGAAGTGATTAAGGGGTGATCCCACAATAGTGATTTACACTTTTTGGCCAAACTAGACACTGATATTTTTTTTAACACAATCTCCACATTCAGGCACCTATAGCGATTAAACCGTAAGGAATTTGGAGATGATGTAAACTAGAGTCTTGTCACATTTTCTCTGTAGATTCTAAAAATATTTTTTGCAATTTTTTTGGAATTAGATTGCACTTCTTTTTCCATCTCCCACAAAAATTGGTTTTTTTCAAAAAACAACATTTTTAAAAAGTGACGCACACCGTATAACGCATAACTTTTTTTCCATGAAGGATAAAATTCCAATTCTTTCAAATTTAGATTTCTAACTCCGATATCTAGTGCTTCCACTTGGTTAGATAGTTTTTATTGAATATTTTTTCTTTAATCAAGTTTCAAGTTAATCAAATGACAATTTAGACATAGCACCATAATGCATAACTTTTACATGTATCGAAATTCTTCTCTTTTTTTGTTGGATCAAGGACTTCAATATCTGGTGCACTCATATTTTTAAATTTTTTTAATAATCTTCTATTTTTCCACTTGTGCAGTAACAAAGATTTTTGTTTTCGATGAAAAACCTATATTTAATAAAACTAAAAAATAGATAGATAATAAAACCAAAACATACTAAAATTATATTCATTGGATAGCTCGTTCTGAAGGCTACTCGATTCCAAGTTTGGTTTCTAAATATTCCCCCATTTTCATCCCCAACCGAGCTTGAAAGCATAAAATTTTAGGTTTTTTGTGTGAACAAATTAAAAAATTAGGGAAAAAGGGGGTTCGCTAGAACCAGGGGGTTCTAGCGAACCGGGTTCATTCAACCCCACTAATATGCATTTTTCTTTATTTTTGAGGAAATGTGGGCCCAATAGTTAATGGGTTCGCTCGAACCCTAGTTCGGTCGAACCCCTTTATGGTTCGGTCAAACATGTAGGTTCATGCGAACCCCTAAAACCAATTTTTTTGCCATGGGGTCATTTTTTCTCAATTTTCCTTCCTCCATCAAATTGTAAACCACTATTATGGCTTCACCCTAAGATAAGTTCTAGATGATATTCTAGAAGGAATCTTATCTCCTAAATACATGGAAAGGGTAATTTGACCCCATTATTAATGATTTTCCTAATAATGTAACCTAGGAATTAATTAAATATAATGCCTAAGTAAACTTATGCTAGTGTGTAATGTCCCCTTTTTCATGAGCAATGGATTTTGGAGGAATTAGCCTATTCCTGATCTTCGTAGGCTAATGGAGCTTGATAAGAAGATCGTTTGGCAGATACCCAGTTGATTGGTTGGCTCATTTCGTGATTCAGTCTACATATGGAGGTGTTCTAATGATTTCTTGATATGTTCTATTTTTAGAAACCTCATGTTATAAAGTAATGTTATGTTTGCACTTTATGTTATGAATAATTATTTTATTATAAAGTGCAAAATAATAAAATAATATTCCTTCTAGAAGGTGACTTGAGAAAGTTCTAGAAGGAGGCCAACCTCTTGAGGAAAAAGTATAAATTAACATCATGGGCTTCATTCTCATCATCCAGATTTGTTGTTGTTGATGATGATGTTTGATGGTTGTGGAGCCTAGGGTTTTTGCAGTTGTCTTTGGCCATTGAGAATGAAAACTCTCAATTGGTGAGCAATTTTGAGGGTGTGAAATATCACTTGAATTATTGCAAAGTTGAGGAAGTTGCTTCAGACTTTCTACTTGTACTTCAAAGCAAAATTTTATGGCCTTTGGCCAAATTTTAGTTGTATCGATTGAAGAAATCTATTGATGAAATTTGGAGACATTTTGATGTTTGAAATCTGCATTCGAAGTTTGCATTCCTTTGATGGTCGATTTGCATTATGTATATTCAGATTTTAATATCAACCTGTTCCAGATTTTCTCATGATAGCTGAAAGGTCCATCGACTTCATCATTGAAGGACCATTTGTATTGGAGACAATTTTGGTGGATTATAGTCTTCATCTATTCATCTAGAAGGACGTTTGCTGGAGGTTAATTTTTATCAGAAATTATCAGCTGTTAGGAAGCCACAATTTTGTTGGTGGAGGCCTCATAGAGGCTCGATTTTAACCAAGAAGTGGAGCGCTTGCAAGGAGAGGTCTAGGCGACCCCATTAAGGAAGAATAGAGGCAGCAAGAAGGTGGATATCATTTTATTTTTTCAATTCAAACCATAATAGGGGCGGCCCAAGAAATAAATCGATTTGGCTTGTGGAAGGAGATTTTGGCATCAAATTTGCTTGCTTCATCAACTACCAGCCAAGGCGTCCTTTTCAATCGGGTTCTCATATTATTTTCCATTGAATATTTGCATATGTAATTGTCATAAGAGGGCTGTAGTTGTACTCGGAAAATATCATTGGAAAATCATGTGTAATGCCAAGAGTCTTGGCAATTTGGGAAGAATATTGTAAGGCTCCATTTGATAGCAATAAAGGGAGAAGTAGTTGCTGGTCTGAGACTTCGATATTTGCATTTGAAGTATGCATGGCAAGTGTTTGACATAATGTCTACATGCTGTAGTTGCACATTGCATTCCTAGTTTCTCATGTTATTGCATTTGAAAGGTAAAAAGTTCATGTTGCATATTCATTTGGGTATACTCATTATAGAATCATTTAGAAGTGAACTCCAAGCAATACTTGCAATCACAAGTGTTGTTATAAGTTATTGAAGCAAACTAAAATTTATAACAGTCATCTATCCCTTGAATGCCAATTGTTTGTCATAATGTCAATTGGCTGTAGGTGCACTTTTTGCATATAGGAATCATGTATGAACATTGTTAAAGATGAAATTGAGTCATTGATGCATCTAGGTTATAGTTTATGCATTGTAGTTTGATTTCCAAGCATTTGGAATACTTTGGTACCATCTTCAAGCATTTATATCAGACTGATAACTCAAACCAGCAAGCTGGGAGGTTGCATGAGAATTGTTTGACGAAATGCTTTGAGCCTTCAATCAGCATTTTAAGGTCAGATTTGAGCAGGGTCATTACATAGTGTAATTAAATAATTATCTACACCAACAAACAAAACTTTAAGGTCAACATTGAAGAGAACTAAATGTCTCAATCCAATGCGTGATCCCAGAAAGGAAAACACATGAGAATAATTTTTTCATGATACAAAGAAGTATATAGGTATAAATAGACAAAATATGATAGTAAATTTGTTTCCTTTACATATCCTTATGATAATGGGAACAACAAGGGTCGCCCAAAGAAAACTAATAAACATTTGATTATCTCATTCAAAATATGATAGTACATTTGTTTCCTTTACGATATAAAGGGTCTTTAGTGAACTTTTTAGATTGATAATAAAAATTGTGTAAATAATGTATGGCCATATTCACTATAAGGAATATACAAATTGAGAAAATACTAAAAAATTCAAAAAATCAATAAAACTAAAAGAAATAGTAAGGAAGAGAAAGTAAAATCTTGTGAAAACCATTTCTATGACACATTGGGGAGTCATCATGATGAAAAGATAACAAATAGGTTCTGTTATTAACATCCTAAGAACTTGAAAAAAGGAAAAAATAATATGAAAAAAGAGTAAAGATAAAAATCATCTTATGATGAAAACCACCTTTAGTGGCATGTTACACAAGTACACTAGTGAAAACCTACTTATAGAGACCATGTGTAATAAACTATAATTCATCATATTACAAGTCATCATCTATTTTACTTATCCTATTTACATGTCATTTTTTTATGTCTTCCACCTACTCTATTTTGCATATTGTTATATACTAGCGTTAAGTGACAACATCCTATTTTGGAATAAGTATTTCTGTATGCCTTTTGGCCAATTTAGTGACTAGAATACCTTTTATACTCGACAAGTTGCAATTTTCATGAATCTTCTACTGCCCCATCAATAAACATAAAGACCAAACAATAACATGTACCTTCAAAATTCAAGCTATAGAATTGAAACATATGCTTTCATTTTTTTTTATTAATAAATTTACATTAATCTCAATAACATATAGTTGAACCCATATTTTTTGCATCACAAAAATCTTCTTTTAATCCATGACTTGTCTTATATGGGATGCCTTCCTCCCTAAATTAGGTGTGTTTCTTAAATGTGATGCTTCCTTTGTTGCATAAAATATGATCCTTTTATATTGTAGATTGATTTAAAAAAAAATTAATTTAGCTATCTCATATGCATAATAAATTATTATATATTAGAGCGAAATTTTGTAAAATTTATTCTCTAATAATTTATTATAATGGTTAATAAAATTCATTGTATATTATTAAAAAGGTGTAATAATATCTTAACATAGATCATGTTATATATTTTTGGAAGAAAGTCTCAAATACTTTTGAAGATACAATTTGAAAGAAAAATAAAATAAAATTTGAAAGAAATGTATATAATCATGAGTAGATTTTTTACCATGCAAAAATTCAAAATCCCTTCCTACCAAATAGTTTTATAATTTAATTCTACATTACTAGTATATATATATATTATTTATTAATAATATATATAAAATACGCTGAGAAATATCCTTCTTGAGGCGTCTCCTCGAGAAAGATATCTCTCGGCGTATTTTATATATATTATTAATAAATAATATATATATGCTAGTTGTAATATATTTGAAAATTAAATTAATTTATTGAATGTGATTGTATAAAATAATATATCATTGAATTGGTCTCTTGATTGATAGTTGATTAAATTCAGGTAATAATTTGATAATGTTATATATGTATATATATTTAAATATCACATTTCACAAGTAAAAATTATATATATAATGTAATTAATAGTTTTCAATATTTTTTTAAATAATAAAATAAAAGGGTGTATAGTTGGGGGTGTGCTAATAAATAGTATAAATGGCTTAAACACACATATTTAAAAAAGTCAAGATAACAATCTCAAACTATTTTATTTTACTTTAGAGTGATATACTAATGATTTAGTCTCTCTTTCATATAGACTATTTGTGTGACAAATTGTTTAAAAATAGATGCCTTGAGAAGGATATCTCTTGGCATTTATATATATATTATTTATAAATTAATATATATATATATATGCTAGTAGCATTCGCAGCGTGACATGAGAGACAAAATTATTAAGGTTAGGGTTAGGGTTAGGGTCGGGGTTAGGCTTAAGGTTATGATTAGGATTAGTGTTATCATTATGAATAGGGATAGAGTTATAGTTAGGGATAGGAATGGGGTTAGGGTTAGAGTTAAAATTGGGATTAGGATTGGGTTAGCATTAGTAGTAAGATTAGGGTTAGGGTTAGGGTTACAATTATGATTAGAGTTAGAATTAGAATTTGGGTTAGGGTTATCATCACAATTAGGGTTAGGGTTAGAATTACACATAAAATTAGGATGAAGGGTATGGTTAAGGTTAGGGTTAGGGTTAGGATTGGGGTTAGCATTAGGATTAGGGTTAGGTTTAGAGAGAGAATTATGATCAGGGTTAGGGTTAGGGTTAGGGTTAAGGGTAGGGTTAGGGTTAAGGTCAGGGTTAGGGTTAGTGTTATAAATTACGGGTTAGGGTTAGGATTAGGAGTATGGTTAGGGTTATGGTTAGGATTAAAGATAGAATTAACTAGTGTTAAGTTTAGGGTTAGGATTAGGGTTAGGGTTAAGATTAAGGATAGGGTTAGGGTTAGAGATAGAAAGGATTAGGGTTGGGGTTAGAATCAATATTAGGGTTAGGTTTAGGGTTAGAGATAGAATTGGGATTAGGGTGGGATTAGTGTTAGTATTAAGATTTAGGTTACGATTAGGGTTAGGGTTGGAGATATAATTAGGATTTTGGTTGGGCTTAGCATTTGGATTGGTGTTGTGATTAGTGTTAGTATTAGGGTTAGGGTGAGGTTTATGTTTATAGATAGACTTAGGATTAGAGTTGGGATTATCATTAGGGTTAGGGTTAGTGTTAGGATTAGGGTTAGGGTTAGGGTTAAGATTAATATTATAGTTAGATGTAGGATCAAGGGTAGGGTTAATGTTAGGGTTAGGGTTAGAGACAAAATTAGGCTTATGGTTAGGATTAAGATTAGGATAGGGATTAGGTTTAGGGTTAGGGTTAGAGATAGAATTAGAGTTAAGATGTTCAAAAGGTCCACAGATCCAAAGGAAAGAAAAGTTTCAGATGTTAAGTTTGTCCAAGGTTGTGTACAATCAAGTTTATGGTGATTTTAATCTTGCTTCCTTTGTACTAATATCCATGCAAATTTTGGAGATGTCATTGGCCTTACAAATTTTTAGAAAAAAATCTAACCGAAATCAAATATATATCTCAATGAAGCATTTTCTCAAAAAAAATTTACTAGGAGAATAAATCACTTTAAACCAAAACCCAAGTAGGATGGACATTATAGGCATATAGATTGAAAAGAAATTAGATGCAAAAGGAAATTCAAACACAACAAGTCGGGTTAGGGTATGTTTTTGATATTTCAGTATACAATGTATTCACTAAATAATCTATTAAATGCTCAAATGTGAAAAAAAATACTACACAACTTATCTTATGAGGAAAACTAATGTACAATCCTAGATCATCTTTTGGAAGCTAAATATTTTCAAAAAAGCTATTCAGGATAATACACATCACTCTAAATAGATTAGGAGAAAGTGCCTACACAAATGTGCTTTAAACATGCAGTAACAAAGTGTCAACAGACACAAGCATGGGGAGCATCTCTTTCTCTCTAGGTAGAGTTCGTTTCTTTTTTATGACATGGACAGTTTCTTCCATCTATTCATTAGGGTTGAAGTGAGATCAGACATAGAGAATAGGAAGGTCTAAAGTTTGAAACGCAAATCTATAGTGCACAATGAATATGGAGAACCAGTAGTCTGTTGACCCCTCGTTTATATGGAATGTGATCTTCTTCCTTGGATACTCGCATAATTTATTGCAATGAATCTGGTAAACATGCAAACAAAATAGTGTTTGAAATGGAAAGGCCATGGTGCAGATCACGAAGATCGAATGAATGCAACAAGGAAATAAAACATATGAAGGATATTTACCTGATATGAACTTGAAACGGCTGCCTGCCAGTACCAATTGGCATGCAAGGTGATGGAATGGTATATTGTTACTAATTTCAGTTACTTTCATGCCTCCTCCTCTTCTATTATTTCCAATTGCCCGTTAATTTGAACCTGATTTGTTTTTGTTTACATGGATCATTGCCACTATAGGAAGCCTCTTGGCTTAATTATACATTGTTCAACCAGTAAAGATAAGCAATGAAAAATTGCTTTTATGTGCAGCTCAAATATTTCTTTGATTATTGAACCTTAACAATAATATGTGTAAATATTTGTGTGGGATTCTATCTTATTTGAATATAGCATTTTCAATATTCTTTAATGATTTTTTACATATTTTTCTTCATCAAAATTTTACAAACTTCTTATGGAATCTAGAATAAGAAACACATTTTGTGTTTGCCAAAATCAAGTTTTGAAGTAAATAAAATTGTATTTGCTAGTACATCGATCACATGGTGTGTTTCTCACATAATTTCCACAAAATATTTCTTGTGTCGAAAAACCACAAGAACCTTATAAGAAATTAATTAAAAAATAACATAAATAATTATCAACAATAGACAAAAATTTGAATAAAATAAAATTTCTTAAATAAAGAAAATAATTCTAAACTAATATCTCTTCACTTTTTCAATAGATGTTAATACTCTTCATTTAAAAATATAATAAGTTATATAATTAACATTATAATTATATATATATATATATATATATATATATATATATATATATATATATATATATACTTTATTATTCTTTTTCTATATAATTTCTTCTTGCAAATTAACTCCACATTATCGAATAGGGTAATAAAGAAAGATACATATATGATTTAGATTAGTAATTTATTTTTATTTTAAATGTAAACTTATTTATTTTGGAATGAAACAAACTTTCCTTTAATTCCGTGATTTATTTATGTAATGGTCACTTTGTGGCCAATATAAAGGCATAATAAATATATCTTGTTCAACATTATGACTACACTGTGTAAAAATGAGCATTCCATTGACATTTGCAGATTCATATTTAATGGCATAGTGCCCCCAATGCATACTCATAGCTATGTCGTTCCAGCTGTAATCATCCCTCAGCCACAAGTTCTTCAATATAACAGTGGAATTTCACAAAACTTAGAAATTCAGCGGCTAGAAAACATAAATTTAGCACAAGTAAGTAATTAATTGCTATGGCTTCAACAAGCGAAAAATAAAGCAAGGCTTTGAATAAAAGAGAAGAACTAAAGGAGTTGAAGTATAGAGGGCTACATCATCAGAGTTGGGAAAAATGGGTGTTCAAAATACTTAAATCAATCCAAATGACAAAATGCTAAAGAATAAAAAATAGAACAATAACAAGAATATTTTGCAATGACGTTTTGGATCAATTCTTTCAATAAATACTCACTAATCAATCATTAAACAAGAAGCTTGAATAGACGGGAAGTTGCAGAAATTAAATTAAAACATGATTAACCAATACAATGCGAATAACCATGGCCAAAAGAAAATCTGATGCAATACGATTGAAACCATAAAAGTAATATATCATGATGAAATCAGAGAGAGAAAATAAGTTGGTTCAGTGATCATAGAGTTGGCTAGAAAGAAACCATTACCCATCTTCAGCTGTCGCATGACTTGAAAAGGAAAATCATTAAAAATTGGTTTGGCAGGTGGAGTATGAAGCCAAAAAATGCACGCTGAGAGACTCCCATGTGTGGTTAAAAGATGGAGAGAGCAGGTGAGACATGCTTCTGCCTATATAAAGAAAGTAACGCAAGATTTTTGCAACTACCTGGCAAGAATTTTTCAAAACATCTGGCAAGAATTGTTCAAAACATGTTTAAAAAGATCGAAATTAACCCTGCAGTAGCGAATAGTGATTCATCATTTCCAATAATGATAGAATCAACAACGTTTACACAAACTCTGTTAGATGTTAAAAGACTTGCAGAAGAAGGTGAAGCGACCGAGGGCACAGAGTGCAGTTATCCTACGGATGTAGAAAGCATAGATGAAACTTGAATTTGGTTCTCTGTGGAACTAAGTCCTCCTCCTGTTTTTCCCAAAAAGAAGAAGTATGGGTTGAAAGAAGAGCTTCTACAGAGGAGGACATTGGCCCAACATGGGATTTTCTGAAGCGGGAATAACCTCTTGTATTCCCCAACATGGACACAGCCTACTTAAGTCTATTTACAGTCGCATCGCTCGTTCTACTCTATGCTAGATTTTGATTTTGTTTGGGACAACAAATGTAAGAGATTTTGCTTACCATTTCTAAAATCCAACATCTCCACTATATTTTTAAAGACACCAATGTCTCTTCGACTACCGACAGTTTTTTTTAATTTGATGATTGTTCATTTCACAACGTACACCACTCCTTTCTTACTGTCCAACATTATGCCTTAATGTCTTCTACCGCCAGCTGCATGTCTTACACAGAGACCCAGGCTGCAAAATCGTCCACGCAGAGGCATACAACTTTTGCCAGCCCAACCTTGTGGCCGCAACCCGCCACCTTACCAACTCGACATGGACGCAAACTTGCACCGAGGATACACAGGTGCATTCCACCAAAACCATCAAACAAACCACCCTTCGCCATTGACGCGACCACAGCCAGTATTACCAAATGTCTACGGTGCGCCTGCGTTTACAGGACCTATATATATCTGCAAGATCAATCTCACCTATTAGCACATAAAATCAAGGCCAAATCAAATTTGTAAAACTGCAAGGAGATAAAAAAAGAGAGCATTATTGTTACAGCTAAAAATTTCCTACATACATACCTATATAGTCATATGGATCACAACAATGTGATCCTCTTTTTCGATTTAATTGTACTTCAGCTATCTCTGCATCTTCCATCACCACGTCCATGAAGACATATTCGTCGGCATCTAGCATGAAGATATCTGTCTCCTCCATTTGCGCGTCTCCCATGATGACATCTTCCCCGTCCATCTCCGCATCTATCATGAAAACATCGTCCTCGTCGATCTGCGCATCCTCCATAATAATATCTTCTTCTTCAACATCAGCGTCTATCATAATCACGTCTACATAGTTCACAATCTCCATTTCAACGTCGCTACGCTAATTCAGAAGAAAACGAAGCTAAATCAGAGGTAGGAATCTTGAAAAAATTTAAACAAAATGAGGATGAAGGAGGACTGAAATTCAAGTCATATGACTATGTAGGAGGGTTGAAAATCTTATATATAACTGCTAAGATGCTGAGGACTGTTCAATCAGCCCTGCTTACTGAAATATATTATAAATTCAAATATCCTTGCTTACTGAAATCTAGTAGTAGGTTTTGAGGGTTAGGTTCAATTTACAGATACTTCAAATATTGTCATTTATTAAGATCCCGGTTGTAATTTTCGAGAGGTTGAGTGGAATATGCTGTCAAAAACAAAAATCATAGTGTTTAATGGGGTTTGGTAGAATATTTTGTAGCAAAATCTTAGTGTTTATACTCGCTGCACCGTTTCTTTGGGATTCATAAAAACATGGTTGCTATATTTATCGCAATGATTTTTGGCAAATTGAAATGCAGTGTGTCTGCAACCGCCACCTTTGCAATTCAGAGAAGTGAATCTTGTAGATGCCCTTCTGGTCCATAGGATTTGGAAAAGGTATCCTTGGTCATGATGCAGTAGAGAATTATAATATTGTCATTTATTACTGTTTATTGCTGGGGTATATTCGGAATTCATAAAATCATGGTTGTTTATTTATTGCAACTTTTTTTTTGCAAATTGTAATGCAGTGTGTCTGCAGCCTGCTTTGTAAATTAGAGAAGTGAATCTTGTAGATGCCTTTCTGGCGATAGGATATAGAAATATATTTGGAAAAGGTTTCCTTGACCAGAAGCACGATGAAAACAGATAATCCTGTGGAAATCTAATATCGCTGTCTAACAGCTTTGATAATATGAGAATTTGAAACGAAAAAAAGCAAACCAATACTCACCCACTCGTTCAAAGTAACAAATGCATAAACATGTTTTCATCACAATCATCTGTTAATCAGTAAAAGAAACACCATTTGTGCTTTTCTACAAACTCAATGGAGCATGACATTCAAAATTTTGGAAGAAAATAGTTTAGTTAACAGTAGTAAATTCTGGTTCAGGTAATCATTTTCCTTCTAATTTTCAGATAAAATTTCTTCAATTTTAATTAGGAACGTCTATTCTTTAACAAAAGAAAATTGTTCCTTTTTCATTATTTTTGTAATAAATTTTTTCTATATAATCTTATTGAATACAAGGTAATATTTTAAAAAAATATAAAGAGACACATCCAAAAAGTTTAATTGAAATAATAATAATATGTTTATACAATTTTTGAAGTCATCATATTTTATTTTGAGGAATAATTAACAATTATATATGATAATTGTTAATTCTCACAAGTCACCAAAAAATTTATCCCATAAACATATGGACCGACATTTTGCGAACAATTATTATTAATAATATCAATTTCCACAATTCATAGTACTCTCATAATCGTTTCTAGATTATATTTTGTGAGAGATCATTTTGCATCAACAACAAAAAATATCTCACACAATCTAATCAACAAAAACAAACCATTGTCATTACGATAATTCACTATTATATTTTCATAATATAGTTGTTTATTAATAAATAATATTATTATAATTATAACATGTTAATATTGAAATATTATATTATTTTAATTCTTAATATTATTTAATATTTTATGTAAGAACTAGAAGTATACAATAGAATAAGGGTGAAATCTATATATATTTATTATTTTCATATAGTTTTGTGTTTATTTTGACAAAATGTTTTAATATATAATAACAAATATCTAAATACATGTACAAGTCATTCTTATGCATATCTACTCCTATGATTATAATCATATATTACTCTATGTGTGCATATTAGTATATATTTAGCCTATTTGTTTGACTATCATGTGTTCATCCCAAGGAAATTGTTATCCATTCTTACTAGACATCTATTTTATCCCATTTTAGGTTCGTAGTTATTAGGTTAAATTCTCAAGGGCTAAATATATGCTTATGACAATTGATTCCATGCACATATTTAATGAAATTTATCACCTCCATTCTAGGGTATTACAAATGCGTGTTTTCTCTCAACATTGAAAGAAAACTGATAGGAGCAAACTTCGATTTGATGCACTAAAGGGAATACCAAACCAACATTGTAGGTTTTTATCTTCTAATTTCCATCTTTCTATTCTCAATTTGTAGATTGAGGGGTATTTCCTTTGCCACATTAATTGTATGAAAACCTATTAATGGCCTTTTAGTACCACCTATCCCATAAACTAGTAGAAGAGGTAGAATAAAGAAATTAGGATTAAAATGGAAAAAAATCAAGACCAATCTAGGATATATTTAAAGGTAGAAGATTTGTTTGTAGAAATAAATATTGCTAAAATAATGAATTTATATTGTGGTAGGACAAAGATAAAGCACAAACTTGTATGGTATTGCTAAATCAAACAAGTATATTTCTTGAGGAAAATTAAGAAAAAAATTTAGTGTTTTCATTTAGTCAACACTATTACTCTATCAAGAAGCTAAGTACTCATGTTCTCATTTACTTCAAAATCATAAGATTATGTACTTGTTGAATGATTTCACCCTAGTTTTTTTGAATTTCATATATGAATAAGGTTTGTATAACATGGTTCGATATAATGTATTAATGTATTATTTTTTATGGGCGAAATAAAGTTCAAAATATTTATGCTAAGAATAATAAAAAAAACAAAGATAACAAAGCATTACAAGATATAATATAATAACTATCCTAAAATATAGAATCTACTAAAATAAGATGAGATATCCCAAATATATACACCACTATGTAAGATGAGAGATCAAGTACAATGGGTGGATATGTATAATTGATTTGATACTAAAGAGTGAGCTAGAGGTACATAAGCGAACCATATTTTCCTTAAACCCAAAAACCTAAATTATATAAAATTATTTTCTTGATGATTATATAGATAAACCTACATACTCATAAAATTACTTTTTATCTACAATATTTTAGGAGAAAAACATATTTGATTACCCTAGTATTTGTCTCTACTAGTTATGTTTAGTTCCAAGTCTTGGAAGCACTTCCTAGATGTTAATTTTGTGTCATATTTCAAATCTAAACAAGTAAACATGATAAATATTTTTGATATTAAAGCATGGGAAGGGCCCTTCAACCCATGAGTTAAACAAAATATTAAAACAAAAAAAGAGGTCTTAACACATCAACCTTTTAACCATCAATTATTTTCTTGTATGCATTATGTCATTTTCTTATGCATTCTAGTTATTTGGGTACCTTAGCCACGAGTAGAAAAAATATACTATGACTCTCTTTCTTGATGTTTCCTATTTTATATTCTTAACATGAAATTAACCTCTTACTACCTTTTGGGAGTTAGCCAATATTTGTAAAGTAGGTGGCTAAGAGTCTAGTTTGTTAAGAAAAAATAGGATTAGTTAGTTCAATTAGAAGTATATATATTAGAAGATAAAGAGTAGAAGCATAGTAGTGATTTTTTACATTTTTTTTAAACCAAGAGTTTTTTTTCTATAAAATAGTACTATTTTGAATGTGACTGAATGAAGAAAAAAATATCGATTAACATTTTTATAAATTGGAACAATGCAACAACCCATGAGAAGGCCCACTTGAGGTAATGTTTTTATTCAATTATTAATCTAAGTGACTAGTTCTATAATTTTAATTTTAAGTCATTGATTGATTATCAAGAAATTCTTAACTCTTACCTATATCAGTTAATCTATGTTATCTACATAATACACAACACCAACTTTATCCCATAGCAATAGTTGTAGGATATTTATATAGCACATATAATTTTTCTAATATTATTTATTTTATGAATAAGAATGTGAAAAATTCTTATACTCCACTTCTTAGGAACCCTAGAAACTTGTGAGTCATACACATAGTATCAAAATATTATAAGAAGATACATCTCTAGTGTGAAATTATATGTGTAACCCTCATAGTTTATGAGTTGCTTGATAAATGACATCTTGGTCTATTGAGTTCAATGGATGCCCTATCTACACGATATTTATTAGTCAATAAATTGAGCATGTATTTTTTCAATTATTTCCAACAATGTTTCCAAGCTATAAGAGTCTTGAAGTCTTTGAGTAATTTTTGTAAATTTAGTAGCATACACTTTATATTTCTAACTTCTAAGATTATTAAGGTTGAAATTTTTGTAAAATTATTGTATGCAAAGAGGAAGAGATTTCATATGGATATTTTTTCAATTTACATCTCGTGTGAAGATATACTAGTGCAAATGGAAGAAACTTAACTAGGAAAAATAAGTGAACCCTTGATTCCTGAAGCACAACAACTTAAAAATAATTTAATAAATAGTTCAAGAAAAGGGTCCAATAAACCACATTCTTAAGATATTCCTTTACCCCCTTTTCACAAACTCCACATCACAATGGGGTATTTATGGGAAGAAAAACCACCTAAAACCATAAAATTCTAGTTTCCCAAATTTTCTATCAGGTAGGGTACACTACTATAAGTATTATTCCTCACTTAGCTCTTCCAAAATCTCATGGGCTTACTATAAAATACCTTGATATGTTCTTTTTTCAAATTTTACGTCCTATATAAAAGTTATGACTATACTACTAATACATGCCAATAAAATATATTCCTAGCTAGCCACCACTTATAGCGGAGTTGGATGGGGCTTGGGGTTTGCATGCATCAAGGTCACAAGTTTGACTTTGCTTCGTAGTGGGAATGGCAAGGGTTAGTATTATTGTGGTAGTTCCTACTTTGTTGACCCAGGGTATAAGAATGGACTTTTCCTCTAACCTCCTTGAGGTTAGATATTAAAAAAAAGGTTAGATAATTTTAATTTTTTTACACTAATGAACGAGAGAAAATGGCTATATTTCTAAAAGTGAAAAGTTCATCCATTATGGTCCCCAAGGCTATGTCATACACCTCTCTCACTAGCATGGGAAAAGTATTAATTCAAATTGGAAACATGTAAGTAATGATACGTACATTGTTAGGCACAAATTTGCTAAGCAAAATTGGGTACCATTTTTTATCACATAGATGTTTTGTTAGAGATAAGCAGGAATCCTTTGATATTTGTGTGGATTACAGATCTACTTACATGCAAAAGCTAAATCAGAAGCAAGCAAATAGAAGTCATCATGATTATAAAATAGGTTTTCTTAAACCACTCTACAAAGATTCTAAAGTAGTATTAGGTGTAAGAAAGGTTGATGAACCATCTACGATTAGGGATACAAAAATAAATATGTCACATGCAAGATCTCAAAACCATAGAACATGGTGTGAAGGGAAAAAGCGATAGTTCAATCAATATACTACTCTAGTGCATGGGGTTCCCTTCAATCTGAATGAACAACACCATTATGTTTCAATGAGGGAAAATCAAAAAGACCACAAGAAGGGATTTGATCCATGAATATCATCCCGTCAACAGTGCATAAATGTTTAAAGTTACCATTTGACAATGAGATCTTTACTATGCATCATAATCGCTTTGATCTTATGTATTGGGTGATCCCACAATACTGGTTTACAATTTCTGGGAGATCCTAATTTTTGTTGAAATCACATATTTTTAGAAAATATAATGATTTAAGACTTGAAAAGTTCCATTTAGAGGATTCCAATTTAAGAGGGTTTTATTGAACCACCTTAGATCAAACCCCCTTGGATAGAACCCCGCTAGTTTTAAACTATACCTATAATATAGTCTCCTTTACACCTATCAAAATGCTGATAAAAAACCACTTTTGATTTACCTTTTGGGGGATCAAATGAATTCATTTAAAATTTATTTTTTGTAATTATGTAATCCTTATTATAAGCTTCCAAAAAAGTATAAACAAATTTAATTTTATTATTATATTTAGTTTTTATTTCTAGTGAAATTAGGTTTTTTACCGAAAATCAAGCTCTTTGTTCTGTACATGTGGAAAAATAGCAAATTATCAATTTTTTTTTTGAAAAATATAAGTGCACTAGATATTAAAGTTCTTGATCCAACAAAAACAAAAAAATTGAATTTCAATATATACAAAAAAAGTTATGTTGTATACAATCCACCTATGTCTGAATTGTAATTGGTTTAAGTTCAAAGCTTGATTAAGGAAAAAATATTCAATAAAACACTGTGAAACCAAATGAAAGTTCTAGATATCATAGTTAGAAATCTAAATTAAAAAAAAAATGAATTTTATTCTTCATGCAAAAAAAGTTATGTTGCATACGGTGAGCACCACTCCTTAAAAATGGTGTTTACTAAAAAAAAACTAGTTTTCGAAGGAGATGGAAAAAGAAGTGCAATTTGATTCCAAAAATTTTGAAAAAAATATATTTAGAATCTAAAAAAAATATCATAAATCATTAGTTTGCATCATCTTCAAATTCCTCATGGTTTAGCAGCTATAGGTGCCTGAAAGTGAAGACTTAGTTAGAAAAAATAGTTCAATGTCCAATTTGGAAAAAAATTGTAAACCAGTATTGTGGGATCACCCTATTCATGTGGGAATTTCACATTGGCCCAAATTTATGGAATCTATTAGGAATTTTGAGGACTTCTTTTTCAAATCCTATCAAAAGTTTAAGACAAAGCACATAGCAGAGTTATCCCTTAATAATATACCTCGACCCACGATTGAGCCTCCTATCCTTGATGACATTATGATTGAACTAAAAAATATTCCAAGTAACCAAGACCAAACCATGGAAAATACTCCACCTATTTGATATAAGAGTCCATGAGATAATCAATAATTTTGATTGTGCCTCCTAAAATTAAACAAGTTTATAAAGCTAAAGACAAAGTGGTTGAACAACCTACCATGGTTCATTTCATCCCTCCCTTAAGGGAATAAAAGAAATGTATTGTTGATAAACCCACTCCTACATCCAATCACAACTTGAAAACCAAATGAAAAGAACTAGAAATGCTAGATAGCATAGGTGTAGACATCATTTTATTGCTCATTTTTCATAAGAAAAAGAAAATAACAACATAGAAAATAACAATCCAAGCTTACCTCAAGCAATGCATGATTATTCTCCACCTTCACTAAAACAAGAAAATCCTATATTTCAAACACATCAAGAACAAACATCTTCTATGGATATTATTTGATTTAGCAAAAAATGTCAATCTATGGTTTAGGACATGGAACAAGTTTTCTCCAAATACCATTGAAGGAAACCCTAGAGATATCAATCCAAGTATGCAAAGGTGAAAGAGATCTATAATAGGGATGTCTTAGGGTGTGATTAAAGATGATAAGATGGTTCACCACCATGCTAGGGCTTAGAAAGAAAATAAATGAATGTAACATGTAATGTATTATGCAAAACCTAACTAAATGACCTAGGAAATGACACTGAAATGCAAAATAACAAACTAAGAATGAGCAAAGATTCACCTGGAAGAAAGATGATGTCAAAACAAGCTCCAAAACCCTAAAAACCTATTGTTTGATACCCACTGGGACTCATATGCCAATTTGGGTGATTTAGTCCTAGACTAGGGGTTTTGTGTTGAAATTGGAATCTCACAATGGTTGATCTAAATTAACTAAAATCTAGAAAATGTGCTATACTAGAAATCATACACCACAAGTGGCATATCAATCCCACTCTACTTTTTTAGAGGGTTAAGACCTTAATCTTCTCTACTATTTATGTTCTTCCTTCCACACTTTGTTTACGGCTCTGAAACCCTAATTTACAACTTGTTGGTGACTTTCTGTGTAGATATCAACCTTTTAACAACTTGAAAACTTTCTTTAATCTTGCAGCTTAGTCTTCAAAGGATCTTCAAGCCTCAAAGCACCTAGATCTACACTCACACATGAAGAGAGAAGGAAAAACTTGTTGATTGTTAGGAAATGAGGGTTTTCCTTGGTTAAAACCTATTTAGGTAATTAAACCTTATGATGAAACAATGAAATATGAACATGAAACATGAAATATGGAACATGAACAATGATACCTTCAATGATGATGTGAGATGTAAATCAACAATCTAACATGAAGTGGTAATGTGGAATGCAGATATTGATCTTGAATATGGATATGAAACAATGCTTGCAAATGGATCTTCAATGCTACATCACAACACTGGCTCAACAACAAGCTTGATTCCTTCTAATCTTTGATATGATGATGGATCTTGAATTGTTGCAATAAATGATGAATAATTTTTCCATTCAATGCCTTAGAAATGCTCTTATAAACTCTCTTGATGGTCTTGTGAAGTCTTGGAATGCTTAACTCTTGATAGCTTATGTTGATATCATGAAGGCTTAGGTAAATAGTGATTTGATACATTTTTTTATAGGAAATCCATCCAACTTTCCATTTACTAGATCTCATAGGCCAACATTCATGAAATTTGAACTTAAAACCTTGATTTCTCACTCAAAACCCTAAAAAGGGGCCAAATGGGACCCATACGCCACTTGTGGTTTATAGGTCATATCTGGATGGGGCTATATTCCTAAGGTGGCATGATCCGTAAATGAATTGAGCACTTGCTCGGAATAGTTCACTAGTTAGACTTACAAAGACTACAATAGTCAATCTAACACCAGGATCTTTTAAATTATCGATATGAATCCAACATGTAAATTCAAATCTTTAATCTACTAAGCTCAAAGAAACAACTACAAGAAATCACAAAAGAATAGAAACAAGATGATAATGG
Source organism: Sequoia sempervirens (assembly GCA_007258455.2). Lineage (NCBI taxonomy): Eukaryota > Viridiplantae > Streptophyta > Pinopsida > Cupressales > Cupressaceae > Sequoia > Sequoia sempervirens. The sequence goes on from VDFB02349764.1 coordinate 122,404, forward strand.
AGTTCACTGAAAGTTGGCTACGTCTCTGGATTCGCCGGAAAGAACAAATCGATCTATTGCCTTCAAGACTTGGAAATGCCACAGGTTACAAAAAGAGGTCAGCTTTCGCCTTACAAGAGGCCTCCAGAAAGTGACTCCACCTATGAACCTAACTTCCACGTTGGCAAGACGTCCTTGTAGAAGAACAACAAGAAGCTTACAAAGCTTTTACAAAGACTAAGAAAAGTCTTGCCAAGTTTCAAAAATCTCCTCCTGAGATTACTTGGCTTGCAGAAGAAAAGCTTGTGAAGAATTGACTCGAGAAGAATTGGATGATCTCTAAACCCAATACACCCCCTTTTTATACCATTACATAGGCTTATTATGGTTCAAAACCATAATATTTACAAAATCATGTAATCTCCCCTTAAATGGAAAATAAATAACCTATTTCCCCATTTTTACATAAAAACAATTACGTTTGTTTCAAGCCCTCGTTTGTTACATTTATTCGGGCTATTTGTGGTTTTAGGAGTTTTGTTGTTTTATAAACAAATAACCTTTAATAGGTTATATTGTTTATAACTTGGGCTTCACAATCAGGTAAGAAGAACTGAGGCCACATATCTGTTGAGGGTGGGTCCCATGTCGCAACGGTCGAAACAGACTATTTGGACATGAGACGTTAGGGGTTCGAGCTCTGCAATAACCTTTTAATAGAATATTCATCAACCGCACCACCGAAGGAAGAATGAATGGGCCACGTGTCACATGCACAAGAAGCCACGTGTCATATAATCATTCGCTATGAGAACATAGTCACACTCCACATCATCGGCCATGTTGCCATCTGGTCATCATGCCACGTCATCAAGTGGACACGTGTCAACACCTGATTGGTCCATGTCATCCGTCGTACAACACTTGGGGTTCGCTAGAAATGATGACATCATCATAGTACAGACTGTCACATGTCAAGACGCTATTGGTCCACCTAAGTGTCTGCACGATGTCTTGTCTTCCAAGTCAGCATGCTAACATCATGCTAACGTCAGCATCATGCCTTTATGACAACCTAGTCAACCATGAGCTTTGACTGATGATATCTTCCACGTACGGGCTCCATTTTTTATGAAATGAATGCCATTGGAATCATGACGATGAGACCTTCGTGATGATGCCAACTTTGACCAACTTGGTGATGATGAATTTTTCACCTTTCTCCTCATCCCTGATAGCTGAGTTGACCAACCTTTGACTGAACTTTGACTAGCAATAACTTGCACGTACGGGCTCCATTTTCGACCGTTCAAGTTGCGTCAGATTCAGAATTCTGTGCTTTACACCATGGCACTGCTTCCAAGAGAAACTGGAACACTTCAATTTTAGGTCCTGAAGATCCACCTGGATCAAACCTCCGCATTGAAGAACTTTTGGTCCTCCAAAATTGTATAGTTCCTTCAATAATCTTGCATTCAGCATCTTTCCACTCGCCACGATCTGAATCACTAGAACACATTGCCACATCTGCCTGTCGAGGTCTTACACTTCAACAATGTAGGTATTCACAACTCCTCATGATGCAGTTCAAAAATGGAACTTAAAACACCCAAAGCAAGAAGGAAAAACTGAGTATGATAAACCTATCCCTCAGTGCTTCTCACAGGTAGTTCGCATTCTGCATCTCTCACCTTCTTCTAACTTGCTTCTATTCCTCCTCCAATTACTCGAGCATAGATTTGCGCCTCAGCCTGACATATTCCTTCACCCTTATATTTTAGAATAGCTGACTCAAGGCTCCACCACACAGCTCGGGTCTCATCCATCTGAAACAACAAGGTCATCGATAAATCCTTCAAGAACTCCAACCGAGTTCAGAATTATCCTGAAAATGACCATCACTGAGTCTTCAAGCTGAGAACATACAAGGTCATTGTTGACCATTCTCAACAACTCTATCTAAAAAGTGCTCTTCAACTGAAGCTTCTCACTGAAAGAAACTACAAGAAACTACAAGAAACAAATTGCTATCCTACAGTAAGAAGTTATATCTAGTATCTCTTTGCATTGATTACAAGAGACATGGCTTCCAAGAGCCTTACAAATTCTCAATTAGAAAGAAATACAACTTCATAAATAAACTATTACAAACATTTTTTTATGAATTTTATTCTCACAAAACCACACTAGCTTATCAACATATTTATTACACTACAAACACATAATAAACACACACAGGTTGATATACTAGTTCGACGAGCGATGTTCCCAGCTCTTTCAGAGCTGTTCAAAGGAACTCTCCTTTACTGGCTGCTCAGGTTGTGGCTTGGTTTCCTCTGGGATTGCTTTAGGGGTGGTAGCAACTACCAGCTCCACTATCATCTCATCAACATGCTGGTGGTTGGGTCTCTCTATGGACCTCGATCGACGATGCAGCTCTGGATGTAGCTTCCAACACTTTGCATCCCAATGTCCACTAATGCCACAGTGGGTGCAAAAATTCTGAATTCTAGAGGATTGTCCTGTTTCCTTTCTAAATCCCAATCCTTGGTTCCGTGGTCATTTTCTTTTCCTTGACCTGATTGGTGATACCTTCCTCAGAAACACCAAGGCCCTTTCCTCTAAAACCCATCTTTCCTAGCAGCTTCGTTTCGATACCTTTTGTGTGCTTCTCAAAGTGCACAAAAGAGCTCTGCTCATCCTCTGCTGACTTCTTCTGGTCTGTGGAAGAAGATACTTTGAGATAATTGTTGTCACTATCTGGCAGATTAAGAGTCTCAAGGTACTCCATTTTCTGACAATAGACACACTCTACTGTACCAGGATAATTCGCCCAATCATGACCACAAGAAAACTTGGCCACTAGCTTTGTCGCTGAAGAGGCCCTCGTACTATCAGGTGGGGTAAGTGGGGAGTATGAGGATGATGTATCCTCAGAATGTGGACAAAACCTGCAAATGTGGCCGCTCTCAGATACAAGAGAACTCCCCTTGTTCTACTCTCCAGTGAACTCTTGTAACAGGGCCTACAACCTCTACTTCTCCGCATTGGCCTCTCCCAATAGTCTCTTCAATTCTTCATTCTCTTTTTGCAAATGATGATTTTCCTCCTCTAGCCTCTGCACCTTGTCAAACTTTTCACAATGATTGTGAAAAATAGTCTCCATCATCTTCTTCATTTCAAAGAACTCTCGTACCATTGATGATGTCATCATTGTGGATGCTTCACTAGATTCAGATGCCATCTTGTGGTTAACTACAAAAGGAGCTTAGTAACCTGCTCTGATACCACTTGATCCATAAATGAATTGAGCACTTGCTTAGAATAGTTCACTAGTTAGATTTTCAAAAAGACTTACAATATTCAATCTAACACCAGGATCTTTTAAATTATCGATATGAATCCAACATGTAAATTCAAATCTTTAATCTACTAAGCTCAAAGAAACAACTGCAAGAAATCACAAAAGAATAGAAACGAGATGATAACGGAGTTCACCGAAAGTCGGCTACGTCTCTGGATTCGCCAGAAAGAACGAATCGATCTATTTCCTTCAAGACTTGGAAACGCCACAGGTTAGAAAAAGAGGTCATATTTCGCCTTACAAGAGGCCTCCAGAAAGTGACTCCACCTATGAACCTAACTTCCATGTCGGCAAGACATCCTTGTAGAAGAACAAGAAGAAGCTTACAAAGCTTTTACAAAGACTAAGAAAAGTCTTGCCAAGTTTCAAAAATCTCCTCCTGAGATTACTTGGCTTGCAGAATAAAAGCTTGTGAAGAATTGCCTCGAGAAGAATTGGATGATCTCTAAACCCAATACACCCCCTTTTTATACCATTACATAGGCTTATTATGGTTCAAAACCATAATATTTACAAAATCATGTAATCTCCCCTTAAATGGAAAATAAATAACCTATTTCCCCATTTTTACATAAAACAATTATGTTTGTTTCAAGCCCTCATTTGTTACATTTATTCGGGCTATTTGTGGTTTTAGGAGTTTTGTTCTTTTATAAACAAATAACCTTTAATAGGTTATATTGTTTATAACTCGGGCTTCACAACCGGGTAAGAAGAACCGAGGCCACACATACTTACAGCACCATATGATGGTGTAACGGCCAACATACATTTTACATACCCGCCGGTCGGGGGTTCCAACCATGACCGACTATTTTTATAAACTCGTTACAACTCTTTGCTATAACAAAAGAGCTAGGTGATACGAATCCATTGAGGGCAGATCCCATGCCGCAATGGCCGGAATAGACTATTCAGACATGAGACATCGGGGGTTCGAGCTCCGCAATAACCTTTTAATAGAAGATTCATCAACCGCACCACCGAAGGAAGAATGAATGGGCCATGTGTCGCATGCACAAGAAGCCACGTGTCGTACAATCATTCATTGTGAGAACACAGTCACACTCCACATCATCGACCACATTGCCATCTGGTCATCGTGCCACGTCATCGAGTGGACACATGTCAACACCTGATTGGTCCACGTCATCTGTCATACAACACTTGGGGTTCGCTGGAAATGATGATGTCATCATAGTACGGACTGCCATGTGTCCAGATGCTATTGGTCCACCTAAGCATCCATACGATGTCCTGTCTTCCAAGTCAGCATGCTGACATCATGCTAACGTCAGCATCGTGCCTTTATGACAACCTAGTCAACCATGAGCTTTAACTGACGATATCTTCCACGTACGGGCTTCGTTTTTGATGAAACAAACGCCATTGGAATCGTGACGATGAGACCTTCGTGATGATGCGAACTTTGACCAATTTGGTGATGATGAATTTTTCACCTTTCTCCTCATCCCTGATAGCTGAGTTGACCAGCCTTTGACTGAACTTTGACTGGCAATAACTTGCACGTATGGGCTCCATTTTTCACCATTCAAGTTGCATCAGATTCAAAATTATGTGCTTTACGACATGGTACTGCTTCTGAGAGAAACTGGAACACTTCAATTTCAGGTCCTGAAGATCCACCTAGATCATGGCATATGGGTCCAACCAAGCTTTTTTAGGTGGAGGAAATGTCATGGAGTTAAGAAATTAAATGTATTTGATGTCTATGTCAAGATTTTAGTTAAAATAAGCCTTGGGATGTATAATATAGGGTATTAGGGGCCTATTAATAATGATATGAAGGTCATAAATGAAAGAGGGCCCAAAAACCAATGTGAAGGTGTAAATAAATACACTTTACAACATTAAAATAAGGAAAAAATAGGTCAATTTAGCTTAAAAGGGCCCAAAACCTAATGTGAATGTGTAAAACACATTACAACAATAGATCAAGGTAACATTAGGTCCATTTTAGTGTGTCATTCCCAAATTAAGAGTGAAAATTTAAATAACATTTTTGTACACTACATTTAGCCCCCACTTTAGTGAGAGGAGGAACTTGCTTCAAACTCACATAAAAGTAGTCATTCAAGAGGGGTCTGAGCATACCAATGTGGATGGTATAAGATAAAAAAGATCAAAAGAGGTGCTCAAGCACCCAAGATCCAATATTTTATGTCAAACCAACATAAGCACAAAAGGCCATGCACAAGGTGTATGATATACAAAAAAACAAGATACACAAACATATAATGCCAAAAAGAAAGAAAAAACTAAAATAAAAAAGGGGGTGGATCAAGCTTAAAAAAAATTTCCCACGTATTGTGGATCAGATCTAGGTTGTTTTTCCAAAACAAAATGCTCACTTTGAGGCACAAAACAAACTGTCCACTGGGTGAGTATCGAAAAAGGGTGGCTTAGTGAGAAAGTCATGCCTCTTTATTGGCTTCTCACCGTATAATGAGAAAGTAAAGCCCATGTTAGGATTCTCATCATACGCTAAAGATACCAAAGATATACCTCCTAATAACTTTGACAAGTCACCACAAAATAGTGAACTTCAAGCTCCATGAGGCAAGAAAAGCTTCGTATGCTTGAAACTCATGAAAAAGCAAGATGACACCACAAGTAAGCAAAGTGTGTTATGCAAGGTGTCCTTGTAACAATTGTTGTAGATGTGAAATATTGTAAGGTATGTTCAAAGCGATTTTTCTTGGATCATGTAAGGTCTCTTCTTAGGGAACATTGTGCCTAATGTCTCCAAGAGAGGACAAGTCAAAGAAATATCATGCTCTATAAGGAAATAAAACCCAATGACACCACCAAGAAAATGACACATAACAAGAAAATTGCATAGTGAAACATGATTGTCGATGTATACCCCCACTTTAAAGCATTTTATAACACCATTGTTGCGATAAATTGCTTTAAATTAAAAGAAGACATGAGAGCTTATTCAAAAATCCCTATGCCAAGTCATATGTTTCCAATAAGCTACATCATGAAAAGTAAAGGGGTTGCCCCCAAAATGTGTAACTTAGTACATCACATGTGAGCCAACTTAAGGAATGTTGTCCAAATCCCAAGGTTTCTTTTACATGTACATGAAAGGTAGTCAACTATCCAAAAGAGACAATGAAAAGTGACATATGAGGACAAGGTTACCTAACCGCTTGCTCCCACTTATTGCAAGACAAGGATGAGCCAAGGTGATTGATGAGAAACATGCTAGAGTGAAAATTAGTATCAATTAGAGGAATTAGGTGCCCCAACATAAGAAAGAGCACCACACTCCTTAAGATGTTGAATTTTTCTACCCAAAGTTTTACACTCATTGGTAGAATGACCATGAACTCTATGATATGCACAAAAGTAATTTTTTGTAGTGAAATTTATTTCATGTTCTTGGAGGAAGAGATATCAAAAAATATTGGAGGAGTCTCAAAAAGATACCCTCTTGATCAATAGTAGAGTATGTTCCTTTATTTTCACAAGATGGCATACACACACTAAATGATAAGGCCTTAGATAAAAATGGAGATAAAGGTGGTAAACCTAGATCTTTCTTGAGAAAGTATGATACATTAGTTTTCTTCATGCGTTCATTTATCCATGTTTAGGAGGGAGTTTTTCTTCAAGACCATAACAATCTTTCAATTTAGATGAAGGGGTTTTATACTTCTAAGAAGGATTGGCTTCTTCTTGAGAACAAAAATCCTTTTTAGTTTTCTTAAAGTTATGCATCATCCTCTCATGAGGGGTGGGAGTTAAATAACCACCATCACCACCATGGGGTGATGTTTTTGATGTAGAACCACGTTGAGAAAATGAAACACAAGGTTGTTTTGGTTTAGATTGTGAAATTTTGTACTCTCCCATAAAGGACGGTGTAAAATCTAATGAACCCCAATCATCACTAGAACTTGCGTCGGCAAATATTCATCATTTATTATGAATCTTTTGACTTTGACGGTGAGACTTTGGATTCCTTATTAAATGAGGCATAAAATCTAATGATCCCAATTATCATTAAAGAGTTTCATTGTAGGTGAAAGAGAATTAGGATTAGCATCAACTTGTATAAGTTCAACTTTTTATTTTGAAATGAAAGTATTAGGGGAGTTGGGAGTGTTGTGATCATATGATTTATACTATCTTTCATCTTCTTCTACTGTGTATATCTTGTTTTTGTATTCAAATTTCATTTGACGGTGAAGAGTAGATAGGACTCCTTTCATAGACTGAATCTATGGTATCCCTAGTTGAAGATTGTATGAAAGATATCCTAGCATGATATGGATAGGGGTAGGAAACACTACAAGTTTGACCTTAATAGGTAATGTGATCATTCCTAATGGTTTCCTATTAACATTATCAAAACCATAAATATTAACATCATTAAGTTGAATAAGCCACTTTTCCACACCAATTTTTTCTAGGAGGTAAATGCTACAAACATTAAGATCTGCTCCATTGTCTATGAGAGTGTGCCTAACTACAACTTCATTAATGATCACCTTTATCATCAAATATTCATTTTTGTTTTGCATATGAAGTGAGGGTAATTCATGTTTAGGGAATGTAATTTCTGGCTGTGTGACTTGAATTTGATCAAAGAATGATGTAACATCATTCAATTTCATAGAATATTGGATCTCCTCTTGTGTCATTTGCAATATTTCTTGGAATAACCAATTGCGTGTAGGTGATATTTGAATAAGACTCCATAAGGATATATTAACAAGAGTCTTTTTAAGGTTTTCAACTATATTATGTATAGGTGAAGGAGGAGAACTAGGAAAAATATATTAAGGAAATGGTAATGAAGTGAGAGTGGTTTGTGGTTGCCTACATGTTTAAGCAATTGTATTATAACTCAATCATTGTGAAACATTATAACTATTAGATTGCATTATAGATTTCAAAAAGTCTCTTATTTTATTTCTATGTGGTTTGATGATGAAAGGTGACTTAGGATACTCGCTAATCAAAGGAGATCCAATTTGCGTCATCATAAACTCAACAAATTTGTCCTATTTTTATGATCTCTTAGTGAATAAGAGTCTAAAATTTCACTTCATCATCTTCACCTAATAAATCCTCATTACTAATGTTTGAAAGACATGTGTCAATGTTCACATTTTCTTGCACCATGATATCCTCTCTAGGAGGAGAGATTTTAGGATAACTACAAACTAGATGTTCATGACATTCAAATGTCGGGTCTTCTAAAATGACTTCATTGTAATTAAGGGAGTTACCAATGGTTGGATTTTCTTTTTTATCAATGGTATCACTCTCTTGTTCAATAATTTTTTCCCTAGGGGAAGAGAGGCAACTAATATTCTCATGAATTTCATCAATTTTATTTTCTAACATCAAAGTATCTTCTTCACAACAAGGAGAGATACTAGGAGAAAAATAAATGTGATTGCCATGATTTTCCATAATTTCTTCCAAAATAGGATAGGTAGGGGAAGAAACATAAAGAGGGTTGTCATAGATCTTAAAGGTTTGATTATCTAACACCAACATATCTTCATAATTTATAACATTATAACAAGAGGGGAAGAAGTTGGGAGCTGAATGTAGGCTAGTTGAAGTGCTATGTAGGTAGGTTTGAATGGTCTCTTGTTGTGTCATGTCATCGTTATGATTACCTACATGGTTGTGTCCTCTTGTTTAGTAACGTAATAGGAGAGGTAAGAGTAGAAAAACAACTAGGGTTCTCAAAATTCTCATCCATTAGTTCTTCTAACACCAAAATATCTTCTTCACAACTAGGAGAGATATTAGGAGAAGAATGCATATGATTGTTAGGATTACCCAAGGTTGTATTCTCTTTCACTAGACTAACCTCACTCATAGAAGGGATACTAGGAAAG
>VDFB02349765.1:0-16599 GCA_007258455.2 Sequoia sempervirens
CAATCGTTAACAAAAAGCAGGCTAAAGCAATAAACTGAAAGATGCTAAAACCAACTAAAGCGTAAACAAAAGTTACTAAAAGCTAACTAAATTAACTAAAGTAAACTTACGACTAACTAAAGCTAAGATGACCATTAATATTACATTTAATATTTTAATAGGCCCTGTGCATAAGTGGATGCGTCAAAATTTATCAAGAGTTGCAAACTATGTAACATAAGCATTCCAAGCAACAGGAACTTGGGCTGTACCAACAACTATCCCATGCCTACAAGGACACGGAAGAGCATCTGTATGGTTTGTGTGGGTGATCTTCCAATGACCAAGCATGGGCATGATTACCTTTTTGTGGTTGTGAACCAGTTCAATAAGATGTACATATTGATTACATGCAAAAAAAACTTAACCAAAAGTGATACAAAAGAGTTATTTTTCAAGAATGTTTGAGGTCACAGAATTCCAGAGAGCATCATATCAGATAGGGATACTTGTTTCTTGGGCAAGTTTTGGTGCACACTGTGGGAGGAGATGGATACATAGTTGAAAGTTTGAAACATTCCACCATGTTTCATCCTCAAATAGACAGAGATCATGAACAGAGCCTTCCTGCAGCTATTGCATAGGTATAATCACTGGTTTTCCAAAGGTTGGAATGAGAAATTCACATACATTCAGCACTTCTATAACAGGGAAGTTTATTTTTATACAAAATTGTCACCTTTTGAAGCATGTTTCGGTATCTAACCCTACTCCATTTAATGTTTGTTTGGGTCAGTCAAGGAGGGGCTAGAAATTAGAGATTTAGAGGTGCAAAAGACTTAGTAGTTCATAAAATGGAAAATACACCTCCATGTTAAAAAAAGGCTCAAAAAGTTTCAAGCCAAATACAAGCATTGTCAACATCAACATAGAGTGGAACACAAGTTTCAAGTTGGTGACAAGGTTTGGGTGTCTTTGGGTAAGGAAAGATTTCAAGGACCAGCAATGAAGCTAAAACCAATCAAGTATGATCATTTTCAGATTGTTATGCAAGTGGGCAAGAATACTTTCCTGTTAGACCTTCCTCCTTATATGAAGATATCCTCCATAAACAATGTAGACAAGCTTCAATTGTTTGAACCTTCTTTGTCAGATGAAGAAGACATTGTGTTGCCTTCAATGGATGGCTTGTCTTCAAATGGATGAGAGGAGCTGGAAGGTGACGTGGTTTTGGAAAAGAAGATGAGAGGAACAAAAAGAGATGAGCGTGAGACATGGATGATTGGGTTGGAAGATTAAGATTTGAGCAACGAAAAATGGTATCCCAAGGATGATGTGGGGAAGAAGTTCCTGCATTTGTGTCCCTAAGCTTTTGGGGACCACAAGCTTCCTAACAAGGTAGGTGTGATCTGAACATCAGATCAAAAGTGGACCATTGGCATCATAGAGATCCACTTCTGTCGAGAAAGTTGTCAAACGTGTCTTAGAACCAGAAGTTCACCAAAGTTCAGTATGGTAGAGAGGAGGAATGGTTGTATTCTTGTTAGAGGAGTGTCTAAGATGATCTGCAACATCTTGGGGAGTCCTTGAAATAGGGTGGAGGCCTCAAAACTACCTAGAAAACCTAATTTGATGTTTTCACCAGTTTGTGCAGGCGATGTTTTTTCCATCAACCACAACAATTTCTCAAATGCTTCTTTGTAGGAAGTGGTGACTTCTCTAATGTGAAAAAAGAATATAGAATATGAAGGGTTTTTTCATTTGAATTTTCTCTTTTGACGTTTGTTCTTCCATTTTGGTGTCATGGGAGGATGGAGGAACATTGTATAATATTTGTACATTGTATCCTTCATTTTCACATTCATTTTGTGATTGGAAGTGTCAGAACAGGGTTTTCTGAGTTGCTTACACATGTTGCAGGTGTGAGAAGTGAATTTATAACTTTGCCAAGACTCTTCTAGATAGCCCTGGAGGCATTGTAGCACACTTGGAATGTCATAGTGGAAAGAAAAACAAAATTTTCACTCTTGCTGGAGTTCTCACCCTTTTAAGGTTTCTCCAGGAACTCTTTGTTTTTATGGTTTACTTTTGTTTGCATAGCAAATGAACATTTATGACTGTAACAACATCCATTAGAGATCAATATATAGCGCTTGAAGGTGTTTGTAGATTTGATTTAGAAGACATCCATAGTTGGTGAAAAGCTAGGAGACTATCTCCAACGTTATATGGACCAAAGTCATTCAAAAAGCACTCCATAATGTGGAAGCAAACTATATTGAGATATATGATACAGTTGATACTAGATGGAAAAGATGAACACCTCCATGCGTGCAACAACTTGAGATTTAGAGCCTACACTATTTCATATAGATAGACAAAGTGACTGTGAAGGGTGAAGTTATGGGTGGCCTTTATGAAGCCACTGAAAATACAGGGCCTAATAATGATGTATGACAAGTCACATGTTGAAATGCCTAGATATGGACAATGGAGCTCCTATAGAATAGATAAATTTGAACTACAATGCTTTTTCTATTCAAATATTGAACCAGGGAGCAATGTTATCAGCATGTGAGAGGAAATGGGAGCTTCCTTGACCACGTTCATTGTAAAAAAAGTAACACATTATTATCTAGAAGGTTGGGAGATCTTTTCACAGCAATTTACAAGTATGCATTAACAAAGCCGCATAAGCCTATCTCTTCTTGACAAATCCAACACATTCAAAAAGACACGGACAATGCAAAAGATCTAAACTTTCTTGGAGATGAATTAAGTGGTACTTCTAGTGATAATGATATTGAGAAAACTCAACCAGGTTCTCTTGATGACTTAATCATTTTTTATGCTTTAGAGTCTTGACTCTTGACTGTCATTTGTTGACAAAAAACCATCTTTAAAAGAGTGAAATCATATATTTTTGGTCTCAACTTTGATCAGCTTACAGTTTATAAGTTTGGACATCATCTTATATAGTTTTCAAATCTATTGAGTGATATTTGACTATTTTGACAATGTTGTGGATCTGTTTCTTAGGATGAAAATTAATATGATTAAAAATGCAGATTTATATTCTTCAAACTTAATCATAAGTTTTATCAATTGACAAACTTATTTCAAATATTTTCCTTGGCCAACTCTAATGCTAACACAAACCTTGTGACTTAGCTTATCACCAACGCTGTTGGGATATTTCAGTTACTAATTTTGGGACTTCAACCAACATCCTCTTGTTTAGTGCAAACAGTGTTCAGTCTCTTAACTCACCCAAATAAATCAAGAAAAAAAAACCCTGAGACAATGAAAAGAACAAGACAGGGCAGTGGGGGAAAGCAAACTTTTAATTTTTTAGTCTTTGATTTTTTTGTATGGCTTTAAATATGTTTGTCCCATTTTTTCCCCCTATATTCTTTAGATAGTCTTCTACGTATTAACCTTTTTCCCCCCATATTCTTTAGTTAGTCATCTATGCATTAACCCTGCATTCCCATCTATGTCATTTCTCTTTCATCATCCTTGTAGCTTTCCCTGCCATTCCCATCTATGTCAGTTCTCTTTTGTCATCCTCTTAGCTTTCCCTGCCCTTCCCTGTTGTTCCCATCCCTTGGAAGTTTGGTAAGATGGGTGATTAATGGCCTTGATCTTAAGCACACTAAAGCCTCATCTATATTCTTTGTAGTTAAACAAACAATATTGATACTTTACCAATTAATTCTATGGATTCTCATTTGCCTCTTTTGCTTTCACATTACTATTGCAACACATAATGCAAATACTTAGTTTTGCAGCCACTGAATCTTCCTCACCTGATCAAATAATTGCTCTCACCCAATTTTGCAATCCCGACTATAGCATTGTTACCCCTGTTTCTGAAATATCCCAAATTTTAAAACTCTTGTATCAAATTTGTTTGGGTGGTCCAAAAAACATGTTGTGCAACTGCAAACGTTTCTGGATTTGCAAGAATATCATTATATTTGGTTGAATCAGAAATTGACCAGGTGAATTGATGAAAATTGTGAAAACAATTAAATTTCAGAAACTATGAAGGTTCGGGCAGAATTGTTTTGTGGGGATCATCTTGATAATGTCAAGTTTGGCCAGTTTCTGTATCAACCCACTTCCTAATTTTCAAGATATTTAAGCTTTGATTTTTGATTGACTGAAGTGTGGAAACTATTAAATTTTGAGTTTTATTCAGTCTAAATGAAAATCTTTTTCTGGGTTCTGGTTGAAATACTGATATTGTTAATATGGCAAAGTTTCACTGAAAAACATACACCTGGTAAAAAGTCCTCAGATCCCCGTTTTCCAGTTCAATATTTTATCAGCTCTTTTCAAGGTTAATTCAATGGGCAGGTTTCAAATCGACTGTCCTTGGATTGCATACTATAATCATGATTCTGATACAGATGTTGTAAGGGAGTAAATCATGTTGCAAATTTACAAATTGCAACTGAGTACGCTAGTGAAAATCTTCTTTGGCTCAAAAAAGGCATATTAATTAAAGTGATTGAATTGATAAGGAAGTTTTCTTCAATCAGTTGTACAAACCATTGGCAAACTTTTGAAGGGTGGAAAGTCAGATTTGATGAGAGAATTGAAGATAATAGAAGATGGTGTATACACATAGAGAGAGTAGTGATGTTGTCAATCTATTTGAATTGCTTGACAAAACGCACCAAACAAATGTGCTCTCATCGAATTCCATCATTACAAGTAAATGTGTCTTCAGGAAAATTCATTGAGCAGTTGGAACGTCAAAATTCTGCGACTTTCAATATGCATAGGAACGTGGGGTATAAAGACTTATATGTTGGTGCCAAAATAAGCGAAAATCTGCTTGTTATCAGGTTGGTTGGAGGACAATGACTATAGCATGAGAGCCGATAAGTTACAAGAGGTGAACTGTGGGTTTATGTTAGTTATTAACTATACCTATAGCATGCGTGTAAAATGTGAAAGCATAGAAAAAGAACAAGGACAGTTTTGACAACATACAAAGGCGCATGGGCTGTTTGAAAGCAGCGATCACATAGATTGCAATGATTGTAATAAATATACAAAATGGATTTGTTAAAAATGCTTCAGAAACATTCAAGCAAATATATTCGGTGAACATGTATGCAGCGTGGAAACACAGACAATGGATGTGAACTACACGACATAGTGTCTCAAAGGAACCTCATCTCCTAGAATGCGACAATCAAAGGATACAGACTACGCATGCAACATCAGTAACTATTTGGAGTTTACTAATCAAGACGTAAAGGCCAAAAAAGAGTTATTAACCCCAGTCTAAATGTCGACAGTAAAGCTGACAGCTTTCAGTAGAGAATGGAAAGTTATTAACCAGGCTTTGCATGCGAATATGGGTTGCCATTACTACCTCAAACGCCGATGGAATGAAAATCGATGTTTTCTCTAGTTACTAACTCATTCAAAACCGCTGAAGACAAGTTGTTAACTCAGTCTTTATTGCCAATCTGGGGAAAATGGTTACTTGCTGCCAATCTTTATTCCTTCAGGTTATTGCTACCAATCTTCTGACAAGTTGTTAACCCCAGCTCATGCATGTTTTCAAAAGCACATATTGTGCCTATTAAAAACACTCAAACTGTTATATAACTATCCCTAAAAATAGGCATTTGAAATATGGACATAAGTTATAAAAAGAAAGCTTTTGAAGCCTTCATACCAAAGTCAAAGGTTGGTAGCAAGATACATCCATCTCTTGAAGCATAAAGGAGGAATAAAGATTTTATCTACATGCACAGGACTTGAAGCTAGTTTCTACACCAATTTTCACACGCCTGCGCAGTAATGAGGGTTATAAGAGCATCCATTAACGCATGGAGAATGCATAAATTATGTCAGAAGATTTTAATTGCAAGTACTCTGTTAAGCATGCATGTGAAATATAGAAGCACAGCCAAGAAGCAGGCAAGTGTTGTGAGGATTTAAACAGTGAGAATTATTTTGCAGGTGTGTTTGCAAAGTTTCAAAGCACAGACCAAACGCAGAAATTCTTGAAGGAAAATCATTCCGTGTAATGCAACAGAGTTGTTTGCTGATGCGAAGCTAAGGCGGTAACTTTGGAAAAGAAAGTGAAAGCTCGCAGATTGAAAGTGAGAATTTCATCAAGTTACAATTACAGTAGACAGAGAAATATGCAGTTATAAGGTTTCTCAGATGATGTAGTTGCAGACCCAGCTCACATGCATGCAAAACTTACAAGTGTTTTAAGTTGCAGCTGTTTTCTTGGAGAAGCCTAGACAAAGGACACTGACTATATGCAAGAATTGTCTCAGATAATATGTGCTTCTATGGAGTAATCAGCCTCAAAGAAATAGTTCTTGCCAGGTATTCATCTGAGAGTTTTTAATATTTCTATACATGCACATTGAAAACACATTAAGTTTTTACAAGCTTTCAAAACAAGAGTGAAACAAGTAGCCACAATACTCAGAAAATTTGCAATCATGAGATATAAGTATCAAGGCTATGAATTTCTTTTTGTGCTTGAAAGTACACTGCCTGAAGTCTCAAACACCAAATTGGGTTACATTAGCATTGAAGATTTCTCGAAAACTATGAAAAATGGAAAAAGGTCACCTTTAGCAAAAAAAGGTCTTTGAAAGTGGTTTAGCACATGCCGTTGGGTCTCCTGTGGCAGTTCAGTGTCCTGATCTTGTGCTAGAATGTATTAAAGGATATAACCCTAAGACTAGAGAAATCAAAACAATTGATGATAAGTTGGTGACCAGATTAGACCGTATATCCATTGGTATCATCTTTAGGTTGCCCATCAGAGATCAGGTTGTTTGCATCAACAGAGATTGCTCATCAGTATTTCAATGATCATAAGAACCAATGTCTTAACACTATAGCAAGAAATTGGTTATTGGCTTCCAAAGGGGGTAAGTCTCAACTTCTGAAGGTCCTCCACAGGTCTCTCTTCATTGATGATATTGCTAATTTGATAGTTCTTCACCGACTAGTGGGAAGTGGAGATTCGACAGAGTTTGAAAAGTGGATGTACCTTTTTATCATGATCATTAGTGCAGGGAATCAATTCATTGATTGGGGTGTTATTATTAGTGACAACTTGCATGAACAATTGACCAAATTTGAGACAAATCAATATTTTCATATGTCTTCTTATCTTTTCTATGCGATTGCAAGTATGGGGACTTGGCTAGGGTTCACTACTAGAGGAACCTTTGATAATACCACACAGATTTATAACTATTATACTGTGTTACCGGGTTCGCCCCTGGGAGGCCCGGTCCTGGTTCAATCCCTCTGTGGGTCCAGCCAAGGTTCAATTTTTTTGAGGCCGGTTAAGCCCATGTAGAACCAGGGCAAACTCGAGGAGAACCAAGTTTGAACCAGGCGAACCCAAGAAACCAGGAGTGTTTGGGTGCCCAAAAAGTGTTTTTTTTGCATTTTTTTAATTATTTTCTGCAGTTTGACTTTGACCCATGCCCAAGGAAACCCTAAAAGTGACCTCTAAAACACTTTAAACACCTAAACTACCTCATTTTTATTCATTTGTTTTGCAAACAAGCATTTTCATTCCAAGAGGCTGAGTTCTCATTTTTGCTTGTTGGATTGACAAAAGGAGTTGAAGATTGATCATTGAAGCTTCTACAAACGATTGCATTGCCATTCCTACAGATTTGCAAGTGTTCATTGGCTGCCACAAAGATTGTTGAAGGATTTTTTTGCAAAGAGGTAAGTTTTTCTCTTTTTTTTTGAGTTTTTTCATCCATTTTTTTTTTTACAAACTAGAAACTTTGTTTTGTTTCATTTTATGATTTATCTATGTTTTTTCTTTCCATTCTTCTATGAATGTAAAAGAGCTAGGTTTTATAAAATTATTATATTTTGTTTTCATTCAAATTTTGAATGTGTTGTTTGCAAAACAAATTGCCATAGGAATCACAATGTCAATGGGTTCTACCTCCAGCTCCGTAGCTAAACCAAACTCACAATTCAAAACAAATCCAAATTCTCCTCTATGGAAGTATGTTGAAATGATAAGACAGATTCCAGGTGGTGGCGGTTATGTTTGGAAATGCAGTGGGTGTGAAGTTACATATTCTAGTTCATACCATAGGGTGAAAGCACATTTGTGTGGCATAAGTGGAAAAGGCATCACGGCTTGCCCTGGAAAAGAAGGTGAACCTATTCCACCTAGAACAGTTGCAAAATACATTATGGAGCAAGACGCAGCAGATCAACGGGAAGCCCAAAAAGGAAATCACGCTTTGTTAAAAAAAAAATCAAAGGGAATGCAGCCCCCATCTAATCCCAATATTGTGGTAGAAGACCACCCATTTATGGCTACTCCGGATCCTCAAGCTCAAAGTGGACAACCAATTGCAAACAAGAGAACAAAGGGGCCTTTGGAACTTGCATTTCAAAATGAGAGTAGAGCCCTTGCCGACCAATGTGTAGCAAGATGCATATATGCCAATGGATTAGCTTTTAATGTTGTTCGTTCTCCATATTGGAAAGAGATGTTGAGGCGGTTAATGAAGCTCCAAAAGGGTACAAGGGCCCGGGTTATGAGAAGGTGCGTGGCTCTTTATTGGAAAAGGAGGTTGAGTTGGTTGAAGATGCATTGAAGCCTATAAGAGATTCATGGGTTGAGACAGGTGTGTCCATTGTTTCAGATGGTTGGAAGGACTCAAGAAATCGGCCTTTGATCAATGTCATAGCGGTGTCCCCTAAAGGGGCAATGTTTTTGAAAGCCGTGGATTGTGAGGGGCAAGTAAAAGATGGACAATTTATTGCTAATATTCTCATTGCAGCCATTGAGCAAGTGGGACCCCACAACGTTGTTCAAGTTGTAACGGACAATGCCAAGAATTGTAGAGCTGCAGGGTTGTTGGTTGAGGAAAGATATTCACATATCTTTTGGACACCTTGTGCGGTCCATTCACTCAATCTTATGCTGCAAAAGATTGGGAGTAAAATTGCATGGATCAAAGAATTGTATGCTGAGGCTGAGGACATTCAGATGTTCGTCACCAACCACCACATGTCTCAAGGGATCTTTAGATCATTTTCAAAATTGGAGCTATTGAAGGTAAGTGAAGTAATATTTACATTTGTCATTTTCTGATTTTCATAATTTGATTGTGCATTCTAATTTAAATTCTTCTTTAAAGTTTATTTTTAAATTTTAATTATTATTTTTAATTTGCAATAGGTTGCAGAGACCCGCTTTGCCTCTAACACAATCGTCTTGAGAGGACTTGTGAAAGTTAGAGAGGCACTTTCTAGCATGGTGATTAGCAACAATTGGTCTATATGGAGGCAAAGCAGCACTGAAAGAGTAACAAAAATTAAGAGTATGATATTAGATAACTCATGGTGGGATCGTGTGGAATATCTCCTTAGCTTCATCAAGCCCATTTTGAGTATGATTCACTATACTGAAATGGACAAGCCATGCATTGGAGAGATATATGATGGTATAGACTCAATGCTTGAGAAGATCAAGTGCACCATCAATGCAAGAGAGCAAGACCCTGAAGAGACTTTCTTCAAACAAGTGCAAACAATTGTTGAAGAAAGATGGAACAAAATGACAACTCCATTACACCTTCTTGCCTTTGCATTGACTCCAAAATACTACAGTAGTCAGATTCTTTCAGTGCCAGGAAGGCTTCCTCCATATAGAGATTTAGAAGTGGCTGAAGGGTACAAGGCAGCATTTGTGAGACTCTTCCCTGATCAAGATTTGCGAAGTGTAGTCACGAATGAGTTCATTGATTTTGTGCACTCAAATGGTCTAGGTGTTGATGCTCTTCGTGATAGGTTCTTAAAGGATGCTCATAGTTGGTGGTACTTCCATGGACAATACTTCCAACATTTGCAGCCCCTTGCAATCAAAGTTTTATCACAAGTAAGTTTAATTAATTTTCATATTTTAGTTTTAAAAGTTTCATAATTTCATTTATAATTTATAATTGTTTACTTTGTCTTCATAGGTTGCTAGTTCATCCGCATCTGAGAGGAATTGGAGCACATATTCTTTCATCCACTCAATAAAGCGCAATAAATTGCTCTCAAAAAGAGCGGAGGACTTAGTATATGTGCATTCCAACTTGCGTCTCCTTTCACACAAACAACGTGACTACAAGGAAGGGAAGACGAAGTTGTGGGATATAGTGCCAGAGGATACTAACTTGGATGCTTCCACTTCCCACCATATTGCATATGAGGAGTCCGATATCCAACAGGAGCATGGGCACAATACTAGTGCTAGTGACAGTGCCATTGGCACTACTTGTGATTCATCTAGTCTTCCTAATTCATCTAATGTCAATGTTGACATTGATATGGATGAATTTGATGATTAAAACTTTAAAAGTGTTGTAATATTGAACTTGAAGTTTGAACGATGAATATTTATCATGCATGTTTGAAAAATTAAATGTTTTAACTTTTAAATGATATTCAAGTTTATGGTGGTTTTGTTGTTTATATGATGTTATGTGATGTTCTAATCCTAATTCATGCTTCTAGGCTGCATATATATATATATTTTATTTTTATACTAATGAACCAAAACAAACCCAGACACATGTGTCCCGTTTTTAGCTTGCACCTTTCAGTGATTGATGGCCTATTCCCGGTGAGCTGTCGGCTAGCAGAAGCTCGAATCAGGGTTTCCAAACTTCTTGGAGGATGTTTTCATCTTTTTGCTAAATCTGCATTTGGAATTGTTGATTTTGGATTGCGGATTCTTTCTGGGTTTTCAGAGAGCTTCGCATTGGTGGTTTTTGCACGACATTCTGAGCAAGTTCATGAATTTACTATTTTTAGTAAATTCTATTTTTGGCAAGTTGGCAGGTTGACTTCAGGTCAGTTGACTTCTATTTCAATCAGTTCAGATGATGTGATTGAATTTGGCTCGTGATGCATCTTTATGGAGATATAAGCTATTTTATATTATAATGTTATAATTTAACATTATAATCCCTTGTCCTAGCATCATAAATTAATATTGTTTTAAAGAAGGGACCTTGAAGGGTATTTTCTACATGGAGGAAATATTTTAATATTTCTAAAGTCAAATATTGCTAAAGTGAGTTTGGACGCCAACTTCAAGGAAGGAATAAAATTATAATTAAAAGTCAAAATTGAAGCTTTGGAGAAAGGGACGCCATCTTTTGAAGGATTAGGGTTTGACTCTGAAAAGAAGATTAGGGTTTCGAGAAGGTCAACGACAAATTATAAAAGGAAGCCTTTGGTTCTCATTTCAGTATCTTTTATCTACAGGAATGTTATGCTGCCGGATTGGCTTTGGGATTGCTTCGAGGAATGAAGGCCTCCTAGCTTGGCATTGCTTCTCGCTTGAAAGATAGCGACTAGTGGTGAGATAGTGTAGTTTGAGAGCATTGTATTGGGATTTGTGCATTGCAGTCAGTGTGTGGCTTTTATAGATCAGATTTATGCATATTAGAGAGTTTCTAGAAATTGCATTTTTATTACAGCAGATTGTCTTTTTCATTCATAAGTCAAAAAATACAAAAAGAGTTGTTCTAGGTATTGTCTCATTGGTTTTCTCTGTTGGAAGCGACCCTTCATGAATATTTGCAGATTTTAATATGAAGCGTATGATTTTATAAAACAAATTCGTCATTCCTTGTAGGGCGCACTTTCTGGAGTGCCTTGGGATCCGTGCCATTAATTAATAGCCACTTTTAGCTGCCTTTTCTTATTACTAAACTAGGCGCCATCATTTTATAGGTCCATTGCTTAATGTCCCCATTTTGGAGGTAATTGATTTAATTAATTTAATTAATTAAGTTGTCCAAAATAATGAATATTTTATGAGGATGACTAATTAATTATTTTAATTAAATAAATAAGTGGTATTAAGTTAATTATTTATAAAGTTATCAAATAAATAAATATTAAAAGGTAACTTTATATCTAATTAATTTAATAAAGTGACTTGAATTATAAAATATTTTATAAAGTCACTTAATAAATAAAATAAAATAATGTTCTAGAAGTTTCTGGAGAAAGTGGAGAAAAAGAATAAATAGACGTCTTGGGCTTCATTCTCAGGCAGGCAGATTTGATGTTGATGATTGATGATTTCTTCTTGAGTATTTGTGGAGCCAAGTGGTCTGCAGATAATCAAATTGATCTTTGGGAACGAAAACTCCCATTGATTGCATAACTGAGGGAGTGAAATATCTCTTGAAGGGTTGCATTATTGGAGGAAGGTATCTCAGCCTTTCTATCTGTGCTAGATTGGAAAAGAAATACAAAGAATACAAGGGTTTGATGCATATCCATTTGCAGATTTTCAGGGATTTTAGTTGAAGATTTTTGATATATTTTGAAGAGGATTTTTTGGTTGATTTTATGATTTAATTTAGCAAGCTACAGTGACGCTGCTACAGTGACGTCGCTACAGTGACGTGCTACAGTATTAGGGTTTCTTTATTGGCTTGTGCTGGGCTTTCAGGTTACAATTTTCAGACTTTGGATTGAAGGTTCTGATTTTATTTTGAAGAGAAATTACTGGTCTGGATAGTTAAATCTTGGTAAATAAAAAGACTCCATTTGGTGGTACTTTAAGGATTTTCTGGGCATTTTCAGTTTAGGCCTGAATCTGGTTTCTTGGCTCATTTCCAAAATGAACTGTGCAAATGAAATGTTTCTGCTCTTGTGGCTGTGTCGGGATCCATACCAGATAAGGGAGAGAAAGGCTTTGATTTAGGGTGTTGGGTGTTGCTAATTGAAATCCTCTTCTAGCTGCTGGTCGCCTATCATCAAGGGTTTCTTGACGTTGGGAGGCTGAACTTGAAGATCAGACAGACAGACGTGTTGCTTAACGGTTCTGTATATGACATTCTGGAAGGGCGTTTTTGGTCACATGAGGGTTAATTCCTGGTAGAAAGGTTGGACATGCATTGCTGGAGTCATTCCTAGCTGTCATCTGAAGATGTCTGAGCTCCTGGAGGTGAATTGTGGAGATTTCTAGGTCCTTGCATCTGAGTTGCTGCTGCTGTGACGAGTTCTCAGACATGGTGTTGTTAAACTAGGTTCTTATTCCTATTTAAATGCCATTTCATGATTGTTTTCCAGGTCTGTGGTTAAATCGATGAGTCTCTAGTGTTGGCTGTAGGTAACAGTTTGCTTCAAGCATTGATTTATATGTATTAGCCAAGAGTCTTGGTTGTTTGACATTAACATTGTATTGAAGTATTCATAGTAATGGAGATATAAGTAGCTGATTGTTCAAAAGATACTCTTGCAAATAGATTTGTTAATCAAATGATGCATGGCAAATGTTTGTAAAAATGTCTATTTGTTGTAGCTAAAATCTGCATACCTAGTGTCTCATATATTTGCATTTAAAATCCAAAAGAATTGCATATTAGTGTGTAGATCAGATTTGTGGGCATTATAGGGGTATTTAAATCAATCTTAGCATCCTTTGTATTAAGCAACTTTAGACTGAAACAATATATCAGCAAGCTGTAAGGTTGCATTCAAACTATTTGACGAAATTACAATCAGCAAATTAGGGAAAATTCTAGTTAGTTTGAGCTAGGCTCATTACAATGGTATCAGAGCGGTTTCCTGCCATCATTTGGGTCAGAAATTGTCTTCATTTTTGCAACAAAGTGACAAGACTAAGAGGTATATAGCTAGAGAAGAAAGAAAGAAAACGCAAGACACTTCATCAACAGCTGTTGCAGCAAGACACCAAGAGATTGGTGACACCATGGAAGAAAGAAGAGAGGATGATCCCCCCTAGAAATGAAAGGAGGAATAGAGATAGAGGATAAGAATTGTTGGAAAGAATGGCCCAAGCATTTGAATGATTTTTAGCTTCCTTGCAGCAGCAAATTCAACAAAATAGTGTTATTTTGGAAAATATAACAAGAAACAACAGGGATCAAGATGATGACAGGAGTGTAGCAGGATCAAGGAGAGTACAAAGAGCATCTTCTCACACTGCTGATAGGCCATCACGACCTACCTTCTTAAGGGAAGAGCGTGCTGCAGAAGAGAATGTGGAAGTTGTTGAGGAGCCTACCTTTGCTGATGCATATATGGCTGCTCATGATGAATGGCAACTATTGACACCAGAAGCCCGAGAGCTCATGCACTTCGATCGTTTTGTGCAAACAAGGATGGACTACTACAGGTCTCGACAGGAGAGGAGACCTAGGAATCAAAATAAGGATCTCAAGCAGGCTACTAATAAGCTTACATTACCTATGTTCGATGGAAGTGGCAAATCTACAGCACAGTCATGGATTCATAAGTTGGATACTTTCTTGGCTCTTCGACCCATGACAGAAGAGGAAGCCATCAAGTATGCCACTTTGCATTTGGAGGGTGCAGCGCACAAATGGTGGTATCATGGGTTAGTCACATTGCAGCATAATCAGATCACATCTTATCAGGAGTTTGTGGATAGATTGGTGGAACGCTTTGACAAGAAAGACCCAGAATCATACTTCAGAGATTTGGCTCAACTCAAACAAGTTGGGAGTTTGGAGAACTACATTGGGGACTTTCAGAGATTGTCAGTAATGGTTCCCAACATCTCAGAGAGACGACTAGTGTTATTTATGGAGGGCTTATTGGAGCCTATGAGAGGATGGATAAAAGCCTTTGATCCTCCTACTCTTCAGGAGGCAATGAAGAAGGCTAGGAGCATGGAGTTCGCAGCACCAAAAGGAAAGAGCTCTCATAAGGATGTCCCTTCAACAAGCAATGAGACTCCTCAACAATCAGACAAGAAAAAGAAATCAGCACCTATGATGGATGAGGAGACACGAGAAGAATTGAGGAAGAGAAAATTATGCTATTGGTGTAAGGAGCCTTACAACAAGGATCATGATTGCCCTTTGAGGCCTAAGGGCAAGGCAAACCGTTTCATGTGGGCATACTTTGAGGACTCTGATTCTGATGAGGTGGATCAGCACGTTGCTTCAGAACTTGATCAGGAGGAGAAGACTTCTGCTCCCATAGCATATATTGCCAATGTTCAGGATGAGACCACATTCAGGTTCAGAGGGACAGTTGATGGACAGCGTTGCATCGCTATGCTTGATACTGGTGCGACACATAACTTTATTAATGGAGATTTTGTAGCTCGGTGCAGACTTCAGGTTGAGGATTTTGATAGATTCAGAGTTCGAGTCACGGATGGATATACTCTCGCATGCACCAGAAAGGTTGCTAATCTCACCTTGAAATTGAACAGCTATCAGTTACATTCGGATTTTTATGTGGTCAACATAGGAGAAATGGACATAGTTTTGGGAATGAAGTGGCTCCAGCACTTGGGAGTATTTACCCTCAATGTACCAAAGATGGAAATGTCTTTTGAGGTTGATGGTAGGAGGCATGTATTGAGGGATATTACGGATGGTGGTTTGCATTCTATCAGAGGGCTGGACAGTAAGAGAAAGAAGAAGGTGATTCAGGAGAAACATGAGATGATTCTCAATCCATTGTTCAAGGTGGAAGCCGCTTGGTCATATGACAATCCACTCTATGGCTTGGATGATGATAGCTCTCTTGATTCCAGTCTTGAGATGAGCATTGTTGATAGTATTTGTGATCCTACTAGTGCATCAGGATTGCAAACGGGGCTCACAGAGGAGATTTCAGAGGTGTACATGGTGAGGAATGCTTACAGTTTCATTTTTGATTCTCATGTACATGACCTATACATGATGCACAATTCAGGGGCGCATGTGATGGATAGTTTGGATGATAGTTTATCTTGTACGAAGTTTGGAGGCAAGGATGATCAGTCTCTTGGCCTGCTTCCACTTGAGGCTTATACTTTTGCAGCACTTGGTGATGGTATTGAGTTGGTACGACAGTTTCAGTTTGAGCAAATGTTGCAGAAATTGTTTGGTGATGACAGGGACATTATGCAATTCTTCTTGTGGGATCCAGGTGGTGAATTGCTTGAGGACAAGCAATTTCAGGAGGGGCGGACTGTAATGTCCCCGTTTTGGAGGTAATTCGATTTAATTAATTTAATTAATTAAGTTGTCCAAAATAATGAATATTTTATGAGGATGACTAATTAATTATTTTAATTAAATAAATAAGTGGTATTAAGTTAATTATTTATAAAGTTATCAAATAAATAAATATTAAAAGGTAACTTTATATTTAATTAATTTAATAAAGTGACTTGAATTATAAAATATTTTATAAAGTCACTTAATAAATAAAATAAAATAATGTTCTAGAAGTTTCTGGAGGAAGTGGAGAAAAAGAATAAATAGACGTCTTGGGCTTCATTCTCAGGCAGGCAGATTTGATGTTGATGATTGATAATTTCTTCTTGAGTATTTGTGGAGCCAAGTGGTCTGCAGATAATCAAATTGATCTTTGGGAACGAAAACTCCCATTGATTGCATAACTGAGGGAGTGAAATATCTCTTGAAGGGTTGCATTATTGGAAGGTATCTCATTGCTTTCTATCGTACTAGATTGGAAAGAAATACAAGAGAATACAAGGGTTGATGCATATCCATTTGCAGATTTTTGAGAGTTTTAGTTGAAGATTTGCAGTATATTTTTGGAAGAGGATTTTTTAGT
>VDFB02349766.1:0-17325 GCA_007258455.2 Sequoia sempervirens
TTTTCATCTTATATATATATATATATATATATATATATATATATATTATTTCATTTATCTTCTACATATGTTTATCTTTTTCATTCTAAATTCACAAAAAAAATACCTAGCTGTTTTTCTTTTTCTTTCTTTTTGGCTGCATACCCTAACCGTTTTTACGTTTTTTTAAAATTTAATCTTAATTTAACTAGAAACCCTAAATTCTAATTTACTTTACATTTATTTGTTATTGTGATGTATTTCACATTTAAAGTTGGCCTTAATTAAGGAGTTGGTTCGTACTAGAATAACACGCCTTGCAACAAATTTTATCACATTACAATTTTTGCTTCTATCAAAGTTTTTCTTGAGGCACATGTCTATTAGCAAAGAGTGGTCTATATCTTCATATGCTAAGATCAATGTAGAGGTTGACATCACTCACTGAGTTTTCAATAAGCACAATTTTTTAATTTTGGTAAAGGAGATCATTTTCACTCTATTTTTGTTCATATTTCCGTTCTATTTGTATTTTTTTTGTTCATACTTGTTTATGTTAATGTTTAAAAATAATTTTAGTTCACAAAAACTATAGTTGTTCTCCTTTGAGTGGTTGATGGAGAGAAGTCCACAACGGGTCATACATATGAAGGCATGGATGGGTCCAAGGAGGCCATTAGCTCCACCCATAATAGTGTTGTGGATAAATATCATCGCACACAAGACATCATTGATAGATGATGGCACCATTAGCTTTATAGACCCTTACATGTAGCTACCTATTCCTTGAATCCATTGTTCCAATTTTGCACATATTTCAAGGAAAATGATGCGGCTTTGAGTGGGCTCTACATAGTCATAAAGTGGACGGTACCTAATCCTAGCTTGGCGAAAAGATCTCTAAATTAAGATCTATAGATTTGTACAAGCAGACTTCTTTGTGTAAGATATATGCAAGACAACTCAAACAACACTACAACCAAATAAAGTTTATTATGGGTGTAATTTAAGTTTAAAACTTTTCCTTCTACTTACGTTAATATTGAAACTCAAAGTTGAACAATGAGATAGAGTTCCTTTTTTTCTCAATTCAAATGCATGGTGGGAAAGGTTTAATTTTAAGGTGCCAAATCTTTAGAGAATTGCAATTTGTGTTTTGAGCCAACATTGTAAGGATACGTAAGGATGCAAACTTCCAGTTTTAGAGCCATAGATTGTTTAGGGATACGTAGGGATGCAAACTTCCAATTTTCCATTTTGAGAGATGCCATAGAGGAGGTTGGCGCAGCTAATGTGGTGCAGGTGATCACCGATTCAACATGTGTGTGCAAATCGGCTGGTTTGATGGTGGAGGGTACTTATACGCACATCTTTTGGACCCCATGTTGTGTTCATGTATTGAACAATGCATTGAAAGATATAGGGCAGTTGGATTGGGTGAAGCAAGTGGTGGCAAAAGCTAGAGATATTCAAATGTTCATTTGCAATCACCACACCTCACTTGCTCTCTTCAAATCATTTTCAAAGAAGGAGTTTCTCAAACCTATTGAGACAAGGTATGCCACTTCATTTTGTTTCACTTTCAATTTTTGAAACTTCAAACATTTCAATTTGTATTCTAAATTTGATTTTGTTCTAAATTTTAATGAATCATTGAATCAATGAATGTAGATATGCCACATAATTCACCTTGTTGGAGAGGATGCTTGAGGTGCATAAGCCTCAACAATTGATGATGGTGAATGCATAGTGGACTAGATGGACTAATTCAAGTTATGCTCAATGAAAAGCCATCAAACAAAATATCCTCAATGATGATTGGTGGTCCAATGTGTGGTTAGACATATTAGATTGTTGATTTTATTGTCCAATGTTCCAACTTTTGAAGTTTCTAACATGTCCATTAATTCTTTTGAACTTTTTGTTTGCATTTTGCAGATATATTTGTTCCTCATCTAGCCTATTGTAGATGTCATCCAATATGCTGATACTGTAATATTCCGAACCAATTTTTTTTTTTATTTTTTCAATAACAGTTACAATGCAACATGCACCCGTTAGGGTTAGCACTTAAAAACCAAAGCGATGCAGAATTCAACTCTAACCAAGGATGCGCCAGATGACGGCGAGCATATGGTCAGAGGATCTCAATGCAATGCTGAAAAAGTAACTCTAACCAAGAATGTGCCCAAGGTGGACAAACATATGGTCAGAGGATCCCTACCAACTACTATGCTGAAGTAACTCGACGTCAAGAATGTGCCTCCCAACCCAAGATGGAATTGGAGCTACCATAGGACGGAGATGCTAAGTAATTACAATGCTAATTCAAAATAAGATAGGCGGAAAGCCAGCCTCTTCCACTTATTCAGCGGGTATTACAATAAAATAACAGAGAAGAAGTAAGATTGCTGACAGTACTACTGTTCAACTTACAATAATTAGAGATTTTCCTGCCAAATACATAGAATAAGAAATTCTAACCATGCTGCAATATAGTATAATGTCTCCTCAATGATCACAAAGACTTTCAGCCCAAACCCAACTCAAAAGATAGACTTTACGCAAGCTGATATGACAGAACAGCAACTTAATATGCATAACTAGCAACCCTAGAATCCACTAAAATGCTCACAACTCACTCAATACTTGCTAGAATGACATGAGACTTGATGCAAACGAAACCTAGGATGATGACAATGAAGACTAGACAAAGAAACAGCTGACAATTTGAAGTATTTTTTTTTCTAAACACTTGTTAGGCAAAACAGAATGGTACAACCTCAAGAAATGTTCTACCAACAAGATAAAATCCAAGACACCTCTAAAAAATCTGCAACTTGGCATAGAGGGGCGCCCAAGGCTAGCAAATGCATGGGTAAACTACCCAGAACCAAAATAAATTCGCCCAAAGACTTATGAGTATAAACTTCAATCTGCAATACAAAATCAGAAACTCCAGATTTTGATTAAAATGCAAGAAACTGAACTACAAATGCAAAAAAACTTCTACAATGCAAAATCTCACTACAAATCTCACTCAACTACAATCTAACTCTCCACTAGTTGCTATCTTTCAAGCAAGAAGTCGAGCCAAGGCTAGGAGGCATTCATTCCTCGAAGCAATCCAAATACCATTCCGGCAGCATAGCTTTACTCAAGACATAAGATGATAAAATGAAGAGAAGAGGTCTCCTTTTATAGACTCAGCAAGGAATCTTCAGAAGCTTCTAGAAGTGGCACCCTAATTTTCAAATTTGAAATAACCTTATTTCCCTCTAGGAATGGCGTCCCCTTCATCAAGGCAATATTTGACTTTTTTTATTAAATTAAAATTATCTTCTCCTCAAAAGTTGGCATCCCATTTCTCCAAGCATAATTTTGGCCTTTAGAAAATATTAAAATAACCTCCTAATGAGGCATTCACCCATGAAGTCCCCCTTTTTAAAACAACTTCAAGTTATATTGCTAGGCCAAGGGGTTAATGTGAAAATATAACATTATTTAAATCAAAATAACTTATCTCTCCAAAAATGCATCGAAAGGCCAAAAATCAACAATACCAACTGAACTGCCTGAAGAGGAAAACCTGCTGAACTAATGCCAACTGGACTACTGCCAAAAATAGAATTTACTAAAAATAGTAAATTCAGAAAGTTGCTCGGATCAAAGTGCATGCGAAACCATTGCGAAGCTTTTTGAAAACCCAGAAAGAATCCGCAATCCAAAATCCCCAACTCCGAGATGTAGCCGTCATAACTTACTAAAAATAGTAAGTCCGAAAAGGTTGCCCGACGCAGTTGCATATCATACCTCTGCGAAGCTCTTTGAAAACCCAGAAGGAATCCAGAATCCAAACAAGCAAACTCCAACATACAAACCCCTGAATCTTCAAAAGAACCCATCAAATAGTCGGAAACCCTAATTCTGCCTCTGACTAGCTGACAGCACCTCGGGGATACGCCATCAATCACTAAAAAGGGCAGTGCTAAAATTGGGGACATTACAGATACAAACTCTCCTAGGCTTGGAGAGGTATATCAGACATTTGATAGTATGCTTGGGAACGTCAAGCAAACAATTTTGGCAAAGGATCCCACTTTGGGTTTATATGAGCAACACATTAGGCCCATTGTGACATAGAGGTGGAACATAATGAACACCCCACTTCATATGGATGTCTTTGCTCTAAATCCCAAATGGTAGCACCAAGGGATAGTAGGGTGCCCCCATGTGATGATCTTGAGGTTTTAGATAGGTTCACAAGAGCCATTGATAAGATGTATTTAGCAAAGCAAGCTTCAATACTTCAGACACAATTCCTTGACCTTGCTAATCTTCATGGCCCAACTTTGAGTAAACCATAGGTGAGGTTGGATAGAGCTATATTAGCTCAAACAAACCCTATTGGATGGTGGGCATGTCATGGGAGGGATACACTGCAATTGAAGACACTTGCTACTTGCCTTCTAGCACAGGTTGCCAATTCCTTTGCTGCAAAGAGGAATTGGTCCACATATAGCTTTATCCACTCCCTCAAAAGGAATAGACTTACCTCTAGATGAGCGAAGAAGCTAGTGGCCATGCACAACGGTCTTCGGATTCAGGATCAACAGACTCTAGTGTATCAATAGACTCTAGCTATACAATGGGATATTGATCCCGAGGACATGGCCCAAGTTGATGAGTGTTGTGACCACACATCGCCCCATTCAAGATGGGGACCCCTAATTTTGCTCCATTCAGTGGTTTTGGCTTTGGTTTTGTGTCTCTCTCTCTCCGCCGTCTCTTTTCTATGAGTGCGCTTCACAGGGGCGTTCAATACGCAAGCTTCAACATGAATTTGGCCAAATCGAAATTAGGGTTTGAGTCTTTCAGCCAATTTGAAGTCAAACGAGGTGAATAACTTGAAACTTGAGCTTAACGTTCTTGTCAGTATGCTTCCAGCAGGCTCTCAGCAAAAATTTATCAGATTCCGAGGTACTTACTATTTTTAGTAAGTGCACAATTCAGGGCAATTTGTCAGCACTTTTGAGGTTCCGAAACTGTCACAGCGGCATTGAGCATATCAGACTATTAGCGTGCAAAATTTGGCGAAAGGATGGCACCTACTATTTTAGCTGATCAGAGCTTCGTACGAATTCGGGAATCCCGGAATCGAGTTTTTCTTTGCATGTCACGGATATTCTTCGGGTTTCAAGATCTTGATGGTGTGACATGCAGACGAGGATTCTCACTCAGTGAGGAACTTGCTATTTTAGCAGGTATGCCCTGGCAGCCGCTTCCCAGCAGTTCAAAATCACGAGCTGATCGCAGTGCCGCAGAAACGAGAGCAAACGGAGATCTTTTGATACGCATGCAATGCAAATTAGGGTTTCCGGCTTCGGAGCCTAAAAATAGGCATCAAAAGTCAAAATCTTCAAAATCCGGTGTAAACCACCACGGTCCGGCGTTCTTCGGGCTATCTGGTAAAATTTCAAGTCAAACGGGGCACTTACTATTTATAGTAAGTCAGATTGGAAACATGCTAAAAATAGCAAATCAGCTGCATGCATCAGTGTCAGCCAACAGGTCACGTGGTGAGGAGCGCCTCATCCAAATTTCAAGACGATCGGAGCAGTGGAGCTATCAGAATCAAGAGCTTACTATTTATAGTAAACCACCTTCAGAAACAGGCTAAAAATAGCAGGTCAGCTAAAAATGGCAGTGTCAACAGAACGACGAGGTGATAAGGATGCAGTGTGTAAAATTTCAAATCAATCCGAGCTTCAGAGATGCAAATTCAAAGGACTTACTATAAATAGCAGGGCATGGAATACTGGCGAAAAACGAGGAAAAAATTCTAAGTCTGGAACTTCATCCAGTAGCCATGGCAAAATGCGCCCAGTTGATGAGGAGGCATAAAAAATTCTAAGTTGCAAGTTTATCCTTCATCAGGGGCAAAATGCGCCCAAAGCACAAGTGGTCAATGAAAGTCAACTCTTTTCATCCTGAAGGCATGTCAAAATGCGCCCAAGGGAGCTCAGGGAAAAAGTTGAATTTTTTTTTTCTAAGTGTCGAGGTTTATCCTCCACCCCCTGTGAAATGCGCCCAACTCAAGATGCCAAGCATGAAAATTTTCTAAGTATAACTCTCATCCTCCACCATGGCCTAAATGCGCCCAACAAGCAAGAAAGTCAAAGAGGTCAAAGGGTTTTATCCACCTCCTATGGTGAAATGCGCCCAAGGAAGAGGGTTGATAGCAAAAAAAAATTTCTAAGTATAAAACTTTATCCCTCACCTATGCTAAAATGCGCCCCTCACATGCAAACAAATCCAAAAAGTTTCTAAGGGAGAAACTCGTCCTCCTTGCATGCTCAAATGCGCCCAAAATGGGCCATGTAAAGACAAAAGAAGGAGGGAATATTCCAAGAGGTGGCGTTGCATGTGTTTCATCCCTCATAGGCTCCAAAATGCGCCCTTGTTTTAAACTTCATCCTCCACCTACATCAAAATGCGCCCATGCAGGAATAAGTTAGAAGCAAGTCAACAAGGTCAAAGATTTTGTCCTCCTCACCCCTCCAAATGCGCCCAAGTTTAGTGAGGTAAAAGTAAGTGAAGGTGGTAAGCGGGGTGAAATGTGATTAATGGCATGGTGAAAATAATATGCTAGGCGTCATCCCTCTTCAAGTGATAAATGCGCTCAAGGTGGTGGATGTTGGAGAATTTTCCTAAGGTGTGTGGAGTGTGAGAACAAGATGTTGGGCGTGGTTTTATCCTTCACACATGTTAATATGCGCCAAGTAAAGAGTAAGTGTGGTGGTGAAATAAAAAGTGCTAGGCGTTGAGGGTGATGAGTGGTAAGGTGTTAGAAATTTTTTCTGAAGCATATGAAGTATGAAATAAAGTGCTAGGTGTGGTAATATTATTCTCCAAATGCTATGCGCCAAGGGTGGCAAAGTGAAATAAAGTATAAGAAGGGTGATGAAATATTTCTCTAAGGCGTTGGAAGTGGAGTCTTCTGGCAAGTGTAAAAGAGGAGAGGTTTAATATGCTAGGCGTGGTGAAATACAAGTTGTTGGTAAATATTGCTAAGGCGTTGAAGTTGCAAAGTGATAAAATTTCCTCTAAGGCATTGGAGCTCCAAAAATATTTTTCAAGTGTGAAATTAAATACGAAGTGTGGTGGCTAGAAAATAAAATGTGCCAGGCATCTCTGTGAATAAAATTTTCTAAGTGAAGTTGGTATTTTCACAGGCAAAGTGGATCGAGCTGGATATAAAATTTTTAAGGCAAAATTTTCCAAAGAGATGATTTAAAAAAAAAAATTCTAAGGCACAAAATATTTTCTTCCTCTAGAAAATGTGCATAGACTCTGAAGAGATAAGATTTTTCTTGAAGCACAGATGAGTCGCCTGAGGTGAAGTCAGAAGATGCCAGCTCCACAGGATTGATAAAATTTTCCAAGTCAGAGCAAAATTCTTAGAGGGGATCGAAGAACGAGAATAAATTTGATGAAAGAATATTTTCTAAGGTTCAGAAATTGAGGAGAAATAAAAATGAACCGTTAAGTTTATTGCACTGGAGTTCGATCGTTAAGGAAAATTTTCTGGGTATCGAAGATTCTCGATGAGGAGTTGATTTTAAGGTCTTCCCGCGGCAATGGGTCGGGGATGAAGATTTTTGATGGAGCCTTTGGATTGATAAGTTTCCTAAGGGAAAATTTGAAAATTTTCTAAGGCAAATGTGAAGAAAATATGTTTTCAAGGTGAAATTCTCCAGACGGTGAATTTGAAAGAAACTGCCTAGGTGGATTTGCTTCAATCCTTCGTGAAGATAGTTTACTTGAGCCAGAAATGAATAAAATCGAGGTTATCAGAGCTCCAGCAGGTGAAATGAATGTCTCAAAGATGAAGTTTGTCTAAGGCATGAACTTGAACGCAAAGTTGGCGATGAACGCTTGAAAGTTGGAGCGTGAGGATCAGGTGAGTGAGTTAAGTTTATATCATGAAGTATTCTAATACCCCTCTCCTTGCTTGTTTTGCAGGAGAAATGTTGAGGCTAGAGCACGATGACTTGAAGTGGAAGCACGATGAAGATGAGTTTCAATCTCGAAGGAGGAAAATTTGCAAGAAAATGGCTAAGTGTTAAGACTTAGTATAACTCGAAGTGACGAAGATGAAAACCCTCAAGTGGAAGAAATCAAAGAACAACGCCAAGAAAGAAGATCGAGAACAGTGTGAACGCGTCTACAAATGGAATCTTCTAGAAGGATGATGGTGGACATTATGGCGCATTTATTACCCCACTCTCCTCGGTGGCGGTTTTTAGGGCAATATTATTTAGGGCTGAGGTGGCACGACTCTGGCCACTCTATTGATTGTAACCCTAGCCGTCTTTTGGGACTTGGCTAGCTATATAAAGGGGGAGTCCCCCTCATTTGTAACTCATTAGATAGTAGACAGTAGACATTGAGAGAGTATTAGCATTAGAATTAGATAGTGTAGCATTGTAGAGCATTTTGCATAATTTGGAGAAGAGAGAAAGTTTTCCCTTTGAAAACTTTTGAGGAGACTGTTGTGTAACACATTTTATGATAATAGATCTTTTCATTGATGATGGAATTCGTCTTGTCATGAAATGCTAGCAAGGTTTCTTCTTCCTTTCGTATCCAAGTAGCTTAAATTCATGCATGTAGCTTACTTTGGTGTGTGGTGTTTTACTAAGATAGCTTCGCTTTATTCCATACCACTAGCGGCTTGTTGATGATAAGTTCGCCTTGTGTGGTCAGCTGGACATTACAGGTTTGTTGGGTTGATTTATATCACTTATATGCATATTCGTTGTGATGGTGTATGCATGTTAAGTCATAATTTGAACATCTTTTGCTTCTTCCTTAAGAAGATTGCACGATTTTCAGGGCTGTCCAGCGGAGGCTAGGTGAAATCGGTTGAGAATCTATTGAAACAAAGCTCCACATATCCTGCATTTTAGAATAGAACATAAACTATGGAAGGCCCTACACTTTTAAATTGGTTCATTTCCGGTTAGAATTAGAGGACTGAGCTCCACTGCCAAATCATTTGAATCACGAAGCCCTTAGTCTCTTGTTTGTTAGCGTCCGAACAATTGTGTAAGTCCCCTTGACATACCCGACAATATCATATCGAGCCATGAGCCTATTAGCACTCAAAAGGAACCTTGGGAGTTAAAAAGCATGATCTTACTGTAATCTTAGCATCTTTGAATACTTTGTTCAAGAGAGGATAAATCCAGGTTTGGAGCTTTATGCAATTAGGTCTCAAAACCGTCAACAATGAGGAGACACCAGAGCGTTTGGTTGGGATTCAGTTGGTTGAGGCTAAGGTGGACCATCGCAATGGCAATCACAATGACTCTGAGGATGACTGATTTTGATGTGGTTATGGGAAATGCAGATTAGAGGCAGCAGTACTATTGCTCTTTGTTTATTGTATTTTGTAATGACCCTGTTCAAATCTGATTGAAAATTTCTGATTTTTGGCATTGGAAATTTCGTCAAACACTTTGCATAAAAGGGTCATATGACTGATATAACATTTCAATTTGTCTTAATGGCACTTTCCTTCACTTAGCATCAACAAGGATGCTTGCAACTGACTCTAAATTGTCTAAATAATGACCTAATATGAATGTGAAACTTATTTTGGCAATATTCAATGCATATATATGACTAAAACTACTTGCAATATGTAGCTACAGCAACTAGTAATTATGACAAACACTTTGGATGCAACCTAAGATGGCATTTATGCACTTACAGCCAAGTGGCATTAATACAAACACTTGGAATGCAAAATTATAACATTATTTATGCCAAAAATAGAACCTACAGCCAATTGACATTTTGTCAAACAATTGGCATGCATACTATTAAGCTGAATACAAATGATCTTTGATGGCACCAAAACAACTAAAAATGAGAAACTACTTATCTCTTCTTTATTGCAAGTAAATGTTCAATAAAATGCTTGCTCAAAATGGCCAAGACTCTTGGCGAATTACAATGATATTCAAATATGGAATTTGCTGATATGAATGCAAACATACAGCTGAAACTTATAACTTCTATGATGCAATCATACTATGAATGATAAACAAAGGAACCTGATTGGATGAAGTCGCCTATCAATGTAGTTGATGAAGAAACCAAAGTCCAAGCCAAATGATCAATTGTTGAGCCAAATAGACCCCCTCAAGAAATTGCCCATGTTGCTGGTCTGAAATTAATATGAAATAATTGGCAGTCTTTGGACCATCTCTCAAGCATCAAAAATCGTCCTCACAACCCAAGGAAGAGTGCGCCCAAGTTTTAGAAGGAAAATCGATGCCAATGGTGGCTTCCAAGAACAAAATCGACCCCTCCAATAATGCTGATATGCAGACTGGTAATTACTATCAGAACTATATGTATGATGCAAATCGACCTTTACCAGCAAGAAGATGAAGCTAAGATCAACAAAATGCTTCCCAATATGCTCCAATCAAATATCTCTCCAAAATTGGCCCTTGGCCACAAATTTTGCTCAATAAAATATACAGTCTCAACAATACATCAACGGCTGAAATAACTTCAAAAGCAACAATACATTAGCTATTGCAAGTACAATAATACATCAGCTATTGTACTCAAATAATCTCCACAATGAAGTGCAAGATTGGACTTCTGAAGTAAAGCCCACAATCAGCAAGAATTCAGTTGGTATCTCACAGCCTCAAAATTGCGTAACCAATGAGGATTTTCGGCCCCAAAGGTCCTCCAATGGCTGAAACCCTAGCTGGCTTCTCAACCAAATAACCACATCAAACAAACATCAATTCTTGGATGAAGAAACAATGGTTGGCCTCACCTATTTATTCGTTTTCACCAAGAGGTCAGCCCACAATCTAGAAGCTTCCAGAATATTATTTTATTTTTATTGGCTTTATGATATATTATTTTATTTAAGTCACTTTATTAAATTAATTAAATATAAAGTTACCTTTTAATATTTATTTATTTGATAACTTTATAAATAATTAAATTAAAACTTTTAATTAAATTACACTACCTCCAAAATGGGGACATTATAGTCCGCCCCTCTTGAAATTGCTTGTCCCCAAGCAATCTCAGCAACAAAGAACAACTCCCTCCACCTGGATACCAAGAAAAGATTTGTGTAATGTCCCAAACATCACCAAACAACTCCTGTAGCACTATCACATCTTGTTGAATTAACTCAATCCCAAACTCTAAAATGCAGCAAATCTCAAATTCTTGAATCAAATCATCATGAGAGAACAAAGTAGAAGACCTACCAAACTCGGAATCACCATTTGAGGTCGGAAGTAAGTCATACCAAAGCTGACTAGAACACTCCTTATTCCACCCACCGCTTTGTGTCATCAAAGTCATCATCAAAT
Source organism: Sequoia sempervirens (assembly GCA_007258455.2). Classification (NCBI taxonomy): domain Eukaryota; kingdom Viridiplantae; phylum Streptophyta; class Pinopsida; order Cupressales; family Cupressaceae; genus Sequoia; species Sequoia sempervirens. The sequence goes on from VDFB02349766.1 coordinate 11,400, forward strand.
CCTGAACATGTGGGCTGAAATCAAACTGATAAGCACACCTCAAGATGCAATCGAGGTGAAACTCTCGTGACTGAGCTAATGGAATACCCGAATGATCAAGTGTATTCCATCCAATATTGCCATCCTCGGAAGAAGGCTCACAACTCATAATAGGATGAGTTGGTTTTGCAGCAACATCACCATGAATGCCATCTACTATCTTGCCCTCATCATGGATGCTATCTATTGCCTGGCAAGGTGTCGAATAAATACAAAAATCCAATGTGCAAGTCCTAGAAGGAATCATCTCCTTCCGATTCAATTGTTCAATGTCAGCCTCCAGAGTACCGAAGAAGAGACTCGTACTCAAAACTCCACTAGCACCTGAATCTATAGTCGACATTGATGTAACTATACCACCATCAGACACTACACCTGTATCCTGAGTGTGAACACTAGGTGAACTCATACTGCTATCATCAAGAAGTGTCCCGGCTGTCCTAGATGAATGAGTTTTTGTTGTACATGATGTGCATCTAGCCTATCTCAACTCTAAGCAAAGCTCATCCACATGTCTCTCGGAATCCTGAAGTGCCAATTGAGTGCTTACCAAAGAATCTCTAGTAACTATAAGCTCTTGAGAAAGCATATCAACTTCCTCCTCTTTCCCCATCAAGCATCTAAATAGATCCCAACAAGGTTAAGAAGGTGGTCACAGTCTAAAAGAAGGTGTAAGTAACTTGATTTCATCACTCCCATGCCTTCTTTGATCTCCTGCAAGTTATCATGAGAAGACTCTGCCACAACTCCCTTTTGTCTTCTCTCAAGTTGAACTATCCAAAGATAATTTTCAATTATCTTATGCATCCTGTCATGATGAGTTAAAGCTGCCACGATCCCATCTTCATTTACCTTTAGTTGGTTCCTCAAACTATTTAGACTATGCGGAGTATCTCTAGCTTCAATCTCGCATGAAGCCTCTAATTGTGCCTGATATTCTTTTTCCGCAAAGTCCTAATTGCTCTCATGTTGATTTGCAACTAGGTCAGCACCAATTCCATCTGTCAAATTAGCAGTGTCCTGAATATGTAATGAGCCAAACTAGATCTGGCTCAAAACCCAAATTTCTGTAACATCCCCCGCGAATATTTGCCCCACATTTCTCCAAGTTTTTCCCACAGAAGATTTAATAGATAAATTGAATGCAAACAGATTTTACAAATTTCCAAATAATTTGCAAACAGATTTCAATGAAAACATTTAATAACCATTTTAGAATAAAGATCTGAAATTACATATGAATATTGCCTTCAAATCCTTCAAATCTTCAATAGAATAACAGAAAAAATATCCAATCATAGTCACAAAACTTACAATCGGACTGGATAATCAGAAATCTGAAGCACAAAGTGAGACACCCGAATGATATCTCCAACAGACAATGGGTTTTTGTCCACTGCCTCCAAGCTCGAGGGTTTTCGTCCTCAAACCTGGTGAAAGCCAAGCTTCCCGGAATTCTCCAAGAGAAAATAATAACCAAACATATACCAAGCATGTCCATAAATGAGCCCAGTAGATCCTTTTATATCTTTCTTGGGGGAGCTCACACACTTTTCCAGCCAATGTGGGATAAAGATATATTTCCCACTTTACTTTTATTTTAGTGACTTTAAGATATAATGTTTCTTTGAGTCACTTTATAAAATTAAAGTGACTTTATTATTATAAAGTTGCATTATCACTTTATAATAACATTTAAATATTTAAATAATTCCTTAGTCACTTTAAAACTAAATAACTCCTGGAATAATTGTCTATTTAATGAGTTGTCTGAAGCAGGAGTTAACTCTGTCAATTCCCCATGTGACCAAGTGCCAGTCTAAAAATAGTAACCCTGCACAATAACTTACTATAAATAGTAAGTACTCCAAACTGAGCTAAATAATCATCTGAAAACCCTGTAACCGGAAACTGAAACTGAACTGACAGGAAGCACTATCACCAACCAACTGCCACCAAGACCCTCTTACCAGACATATTAGCCTACGAGGGCTAGGAATAGGCTAAATCCACCGAAATCAACAACGGGCTAAAAAGGGGACATTACAGAATAGTTGTCTGAAAACGAGAGGACTCATATTGCTTCCCGTCCTCATCATCATCTTGCTCAATTGAAACATCGGATGATTGCATGCTATCCTCTTGAAAAGAAGATGAAACCATAGGTGAAGCATCACTATCCTTACATTGTTCAACCAATCTTCTTAACAACTCATGTGCCATGGGTGACACATCTTGCTCACCATTCCAAACAGCCCATAAGTCATTTGGCATGAGTTTAGAAATTGCATCATCCTCCTCAAACAAAACTGAAAACATGATGGAATGCATTGAAGTAAACATGCTACTAGGATGAACCTCATCAATAACACTCCAAAATATATGAAACATCTAGTGAATAGTATCAACACAATCCATGGATAACATAATGTTTTCAAATCTGAATTTTGCAAATGTTTCAAGTAGTTTTACCCTCTTAGCAAAATAAGGGTTCTTAATGTCATCCAAACCTTTGAAGCTTGCTACCATAATCTGAAGTACCTCTTTCATAATATGGCTGTCATAAGGATCAATAGGAGCTGTTATCCTCATAATTTCACTAATGCAAGAGATGGCTGCAAGTCTTATCATCTCATCATGATGTCTCATAAGTTGTGGCTTAACCAATAAATGCACTGTTGGAGACAAAGCTAGTTCCATAACATCAGAATGTGACTGATCAACTATGCATAAACAAGTCTCTAACTCCTCCAAAGTGCTTAGAAGAACCTCCTTTTGCTGAGATGGATGTTCTAATTTCCTCCCTGCGCTGTAAATTCTTCCTTCCAAAACTCTTTCACTTGTTGAAGCCACGCTTATAACTGAAACTTCTGATTTGCAGCTGAAAACTCACCCAACAGGATGGCAGGACAATGGCTCTGATACCACTATAATGACCCTGCTCAAATCTGATTCAAAATTTCTGATTTTTGGCATTGGAAATTTCGTCAAACACTTTGCATACAAGGGTCATATGACTAATATAACATTTCAGTTTGCCTTAATGGCTCTGATACCACTATAATGACCCTGCTCAAATCTGATTCAAAATTTCTGATTTTTGGCATTGGAAATTTCGTCAAACACTTCGCATACAAGGGTCATATGACTAATATAACATTTCAGTTTGCCTTAATGGCACTTTCCTTCACTTAGCATCAATAAGGATGCTTGCAACTGACTCTAAATTGTCTAAATAATGACCTAACATAAAGGTGCAACTTATTTTGGCAATATTCAATGCATATATGTGACTAAAACTACTTGCAATATGCAGCTACAGCAACTAGTAATTATGACAAACACTTTGAATACAACCTAAGATGGCATTTATGCACTTATAGCCAAGTGGCAATAATACAAACACTTGGTATGCAAAATTATAACATTATATATGCCAAAAAAGAGAACCTACAGCTAATTGACATTTTGTCAAACACTTGGCATGCATACTATTAAGCTGAATACAAATGATCTTTGATGGCACCAAAACAACTACAAATGAGAAACTACTTATCTCTTCTTTACTGCAAGTAAATGTTCAATACAATGCTTGTTCAAACTGGCCAAGACTCTTGGCGAATTACAATGATATTCAAATATGGAATTTGCTGATATGAATGCAAACATACAGCTGAAACTTATAACTCCTATGATGCAATCATACTATGAATGATAAACAAAGGAACCTGATTGGATGAAGTCGCCTATCAATGTAGTTGATGAAGAAACCAAAGTCCAAGCCAAATGATCAATTGTTGAGCCAAATAGACCCCCTCAAGAAATTCCCCCTGCTACTGGTCTGAAATTAATATGAAATATTTGGCAGCCTTTGGACCATCTCTCAAGCATCAAAAATCGTCCTCACAACCCAAGGAAGAGTGCGCCCAAGCTTTAGAAGGAAAATCGATGCCAATGGTGACCTTCAAGAACAAAATCAACCCCTCCAATAATGTTGGTATGCAGACTGGTAATTACTATCAGAACTATATGTATGATGCAAATCGACCTTTACCAGCAAGAAGATGAAGCTAAGATCAACAAAATGCTTCCCAATATGCTCCAATCAAATATCTCTCCAAAATTGGCCCTTGGCCACAAATTTTGCTCAATAAAATAAACAGTCTCAGCAATACATCAGCTGCTGAAATAACTTCAAAAGCAACAATACATCAATTGTTGCAAGTACAATAATACATCAACTATTGTATTCAAATAATCTCCACAATGAAGCGCAAGATTGGACTTCTGAGGTAAAGCCCACAATCAGCAAGAATTCAGTTGGTATCTCACAGCCTCAAAATTGCGTAACCAATGAGGGTTTTCGTCCCCGAAGGTCCTCAACTAGCTGACTTTTCCACCAAATAACCACATCAAACAAACATCAATTCTTGGATGAAGAAACAATGGCTGGCCTCACCTATTTATTCTTTTTTACCAAGAGGTCGGCCCAAAATCTAGAAGCTTCCAGAATATTGTTTTATTTTTATTAAGTGACTTTATGATATATTATTTTATTTAAGTCGCTTTATTAAATTAATTAAATATAAATTTACCTTTTAATATTTATTTATTTGATAACTTTATAAATAATTAAATTACACTACCTCCAAAATGGGCACATTACATATTTTGATTTTCATATCATACTTTAAAACTGTATAGCAGCAATGTAGCCTTTGGAAATTTTGATATGAGTTTATAGATTATAACTTGGAGGTTGTTTCAGAATTCATGTATGTTAATTTTGAATTTTGAATGCGTACTAAGTATTGACAAATAATGTTGGACACAAATGTTATATGTTAAGGTTCTATGATGTATATTATGCATGCCTTATCCATGTTTTCATATAAATATTTAAAATTTTCCCTATATTTTATATAGCCGGTGTTTGCCTACGGAATGTAATTCAAGTACTACGTACTACTGGAAAACTAGTCATGTGCAGAACATAGAACAAAACAATAAACTAGAAATATATCATGTTTGAACACCAGAAGCTTTATTCATTATCAGAAATATCATGTACAATCCCAGAGTATCAGCAATGCTTATCAATATAACCATCGGCACATCACTGCCCCTGACTACCACAACAGACTACATATAACGTTCGGCGGTGGTTAGATAACCAACCGACACAACGTTTCATAACAACATTAACATTAATTGAGACTCGATTACCCGAAAGTATATGACATGTATTATTCTTACTAACTATAGTTTTATTAGCAATTGGCCGACTACGACCAAGTAAAGATATACTACTTACAGCCGCCCCCCCTGTCGTCTACAAATTTGGCTTCAAAATTTGGAAACTTGGGGACTTCTCCCACTGTTCCCTGTCATCCCCATCTTGGAAACCTAGGGTAACACTATATCTTACAGGAGTTCTCACTGTAGATGGACTCACTGGCCAAGTGGACTCTGTTGGGTGAAAATTATGTAATCAGCTTTTCGATAGATTACACAACTTGGACTTCAGCCACAGCTATGTGAGATATAAATCTCTCCTCTCGGAAAGGGGAGGCACCCTTCTTACTGCTTACAGAAGCGATAGTAAAACAAACAAGTAATTACAAAATGTACACAAAACTTACGAAGTGGGGGAGGTGTGTTACATTCATCCTTCTCTCTTTTTTCAGAGAAGATGTTTACAATGCTTCACTGTTGGAAGTTCACAATTCTTAACAACTTCAAACGATCAACTAGCAGTAATACCAATACCTCTATCTTGTCAAAGCAAAGCGTAGAGATACCAAAAGTAATTAACAATAAACAAATAAAGTAAAAGGGAAAGCTCACGAAGGCACAAAGTCGTTTCGTAGCTTTATCAATGGTGGAT
>VDFB02349767.1:0-22987 GCA_007258455.2 Sequoia sempervirens
TGCAAAGGCAAGAGAAAAGAACTTAGAGAAGTGAAAAGGAAGGTGTGGTTCCATGTAACTTGTTTAAAACTGGGACTAGTTAAGAGTCGACCCTAGAGTCGGAAACTTTTGGATTTGGTATAGAACAACTACGAGTCTATGAGAATTCGAGAATGAAACAAGGGAATGAATGTCAAAGTTAAGACATCGGGGCGACAACGGAAATTGTCGGATGAGGAACCACTAAAACCTAGAAAAAGATAGAGTAAGAGGCTGCACAGAATGTGGCAAGGTAATGTCCGGTATACCATGGAATGAAGATCGGATGTCATCATTGGTAGCACATACATACTCTCTTTAGATTCTAGAGGAAAATGATAGAACATAAGACAGATCAAACTGATTATGTTAGTAGAACTAACATAATGTTCTAAGTGGATAAACTGATTAAAGTAATCAACGTTTTGGAAAACTTGACTTACAGGATTTTGATTTTAAATAATATATTGTGGACAAGTAGTTGCTTAGAATCCTGAAAGGGTATTTCAGTTTAGCAAATAGTGATAGGGTTGCATAAACCATGATCATACTTGAAACGTTCAGTTGAGCGAATGTGCAAAATATTATAGTCAATAAGCGAAAGTGATAAACCAAAACTTGCATGAAAATCTTGTGAATGAATGCTTATATGTTTTCCAAAAGATAGTTAAAAGTATAATTAGGCTAACTTGTATTAAACATTCAGGTTTAAGTGAACTTTTAAATCATGGTGAAAGCGTATGGGAGGACAAGAAATATTCCTGGAACAAGTCGTGAAGAGGAACAAGAACCAACAGGAATAGAAGCAAAGCTGGAACAGATTCTGGCGAGAATGTCCAATCTTGAAAAGGAAAAAGCAGTTGAGATACCTACCACCAATAATGAAAGTTCTTCGCATGGAGAAGACATTAATCATAACCATGAAAAGGAGAAATCTCCAACTCCGTCTATTGAGAAGAAGAAGAAACAAGTGTCGATTGAGTTAACAAAGGATATGAAGAAGATATACCCTCCAAAATTTGATGGAAGTGCCGGAGGTGATGAAGCTGAAGTATGGTTAGTACAAATGGAAAAGTACTTTGAAATAAGAAATTATGACGAAGTTACTAAAGCAGCTTGGGGTGCTTATCAGTTAGCGGGTGAAGCCTCGAACTAGTGGATGAACAAGAAACTGGAATTGGATATAAATTCTTGGAAGTTGACTTGGGGGGAGTTCGTTGAAATCTTCCGTAAGCGGTGGTTGCCACAACTCTATTATGACCAAAAACTCTCTAACTTCCAAGAATTGAGGCAAGTGACCATGTCAGTCAACGAGTACTGGGAGAAGTTTGCTAGAGGTGTGCATTGGAAACCGTTCCTCTAAGGAAAGCATTGCAGACAATCTTGGACGAGGAGGTCAGAAGGTTGATGCGGGTACTTGGAGCTTCAGAGGGAGTCACATCATCATGAAGATTTGTTGTAGTGTATATTTCTCTGAGATGGAGAAATATGAGGTGAAAGCCCTTGTAGTGTATATTTCTCTGAGACAAAGAAATATGAGGTGAAAGCCCTTGTAGTGTATATTTCTCTGAGATGGAGAAATATGAGGTGCAAGCCCTTGTTCATCTCTGAGACTGAGATGAGACGTCATGTTGAGAGACTCCATGACAACATCATGTTGAGAGACTCGGTGATGAACCCTTTGTACTTGTGTTTTTCCACACATGGGAGTAGCCATGGTGGACGTCATGTTGAGAGACTCCATGACGACATCACGTTGAGAGACTCCGTGATGAGCCCTTATTCATCTCTGAGACTGAGATGAGACGTCATGTTGAGAGACTCCATGACGAGGATATCTGGAAAAATACCTCCCTAGCTAAGAGGGAGTGTTAGTGTTGTAGCTGCGAGAGATATTTTTCTCCCTAATATATTTTGGTTCAAGGCTGGTTGACCTTCTTGATTTAAATGATATTTATTCCTTCTGTTACATCCCAAATTGTGACGTTACAATTTACCATTACTAGATAGAGTAAATGTGAATTCTGGAGGTGAATTAATGATGCTTGTACCTTGCTTTCAATATGTTGTTTCATTTGATGTTATTCTTGGTGAAATACTACATAAAGGAGAATAGAAGGTTATTGATTTGTGAATAATCTAACTTTTGAAATGTTTCATGTATTCTGCTTTGTTTTGAGCATATGACTCCCATTGTCGTGTCACGGTGTGCAGGTAAGAGGACCATTCCTCTAGGTAGAGGAGAAATATCACTTGGGGAGGAACTTGGTTGGGTAAGCAGTAACAAGTAGCAATTGAGCATACACACACATCCTGTAAATTGAGTAATCTAAGTCAGTTAAAGTTATGGCTAAGTCATCCGTAGGCTTGTTTATTGACATTAGGAGTCTTATCTTCTTCTGAATGCATGAATAAGTGATGCTTGCTTGTGTAATTGTTTATGGAATTATGTTACTGGTTAAGAGGTGGGCATGGATACATATCCATAAGTATATTTATGTCGATGCAAACGTATGAGAGCAAATGGATATGCCGTACGTGTACATCAATATAAATACATTTGTGAATACGTAAACGTATAGGAAAATATACAAGCAAATATACATGTATATATACCCCCAACCAACCTGATATATATGGATAATAATAATATTATTTTAATGTCGCCTTGGAATTTACATATACACATATTTACATAAATACGTAAGTACGTATATTGAAAGTATGCTGACTGGCTCGCAATATACATATTTAACAATTAATACGTATAAGTGTAAATATTTAAATATGTAAGTGTTTATATATATATAAATATATATTTATAATTGTAGTTTTATTTAAATAAATATATGTATATCTGTAAATATATTTAAATAGTAATATTTAAATATATATGTACACATAAATATCGTAGTAAATAAATCTATAATATAAATATATAAGTATATATATTAAATATATAAGAATATTTGAATTTAATATTATTACCATGAGTAATTTTGGAAATTGAATTTTAAATTACCTTGGGTAAAATTGTAAATCAAATTACCTTGCATAGTTAAGTCTTTATTAAAGACTATATTATGACTTTGGAAATAATTGATTAAATCAACTAAAGAGTATCGAACCTTGGCTTTTGATAGCGATTTTATTTGGAGCTTTAATTGAAACGCATTAACCCGTGAAAGCAATTTCGAATGGGAAATATTTCAATTGAAGACTTCATTTTGAATCGCACCTCTTTGTTAAATCACGCAATGATAAATATTTCATTGTGAACTTTATTAAAAGCATTTGAATATGTCAAAATAGAAGAAGAAGAAATGCCGTGAAAAGGAAATCGTGCCTGAAGCGCACGGCTGCGACTGGGTCTGAGAGAAAGATGCGAATGCTACTCTTTTGGCAACAAAAATGGCAACGTGGGATTGTAGCAGGCGTGACCTCTTCATTGGGACGAAGTTTTCAAACCATTTACATCAAAAATGCCCTGAAAACAGCAAACGCCTATAGGTGAAAATCTCTGGAATTCGCCATGTGATGTTTGCTTCAAACTTGGCTTGAGGATAACGTTTCACCTGGGATTTTCGCCACAAATCCCTTAGAAACTTCTAAAAATCTAGTGCTGGCAGCATGGATGCCATATAAAGTGGAAAATGGTTGGGCATGAAGCACTATAAAAGAGCCGTTCGGCTCATTCTTCAAACACAATTTATAATTCGAGTTTGCTCTCATTTTAAGAGTTCAAAAATATTTTCTGAGTGATTCTCTTTAGCTGTGAGTGAGTTTTATTATTGCTAAGAGTTCTTTCTTATTTCCTGTAATTGTTTATATTTCCTGAGAAATATTCATATTTCCAGAGCAACCATATTGATGAGAGCAATTCTAATTACTGAGAGTGATCTTTAATCCCGAAAGTTGAAAGTAATCATTTGCTGAGAGTTTCTATATTTCCTGAGAGCATCTCTATGTTCTGGAAGTAATCATAATGTTGAGAGCATTCGTATACTATGGAGGTTCTATTTGCTGAGAGTCAATTGTGATTCTAAGAATTGGTGCTGTGGGATTACCAGTTCACCATTACCTGTTAATCCGAGCTTTACTCAGTTGTGACCATTGACAGTTTGAGAAATCATTCTTAGAAGAGTTTAAATATGTGTTAGAGTGACATCATTCTGGGAGAATAATCTGTGTAAGATAGGGCAGAAGCTTGAAAAAGATTTGCCAGTTGTTTGTTTTAGTTGAGGTGCTGAGAAGACAAGCAACAAATTCATCTTTCGAAGGAAAGCTTTGAAATCAGGCATGGGATTTTCTTCTACTATCCACTCTGTTCTTGATTATTTAAATGAAAAGGAATTTTTGTGTTTATTGTTGTGCATAGGTAGAAAGTCAGTCATAGTTGTATTTCTATATGAAAGAAAGAATGAGTTATAATGTGAATTGCTTGTCTACTTGTACATAGAGAGTAAATTAAATGAAGATTCAAGGTTGCATATTGTGTAATTTGCACTAGGATCATAGGAGTAAATTGCTATGAACTCCTTATAAGAAGTGTATGTTGCATATAGCTATTTAATACTAGGGGATGAATTGAGGGTGTTTAATAAGTTACCGATCATGACTAGTTGAAAATTAACTTAGTCAAGTTATTAAAGCTCCTAGGATAAAGATGTCCAGTATAAGGGAGATAGTTGTGAGTACTTGTTAAGTTATCCCTCTTTCTAGTAGATAGCTTGAAGTAGGACGTCTAGGGTACGGACTACCCCGATAGACCAACCTACGCGTAGTGTAAGAAAGCCTTAATGCAAATCAGCCCTGAGTAGTGCATATGATAAATGACCTTCATTCGAAGTACTGAATGATAATACTCTGGCCAAAGTAGTGAAATGTACAACATCCACTTAAGTGTGAAATAGTTGAGACTACACTGTCAGTTCATTGTGATCCCGAAGTACATACTAGTTCAAGAGATGCCGTATGCACAGGACCTAGTTATGTAGGAATACAACACTATGCTCAGTTGGTAATTGTTAAATGATACCCTACCAATCTCTTCTTCGAAGGGAGGGCCATCTATCTAACGATAGGTGTGCGGGGGATCGCATTATAAGTCCGTGGTTGGCGGAAAAGCGCTCTAGTGATATTTCTCCTCCTTAGCAAGCGGCCGATGTACCAAGATTTGAAAGGACAGACTCCTGGACCTTACTACTATTTGTTCTAAAGCTCATTGGAGCTATGTTAGTTAAGGTATGTATTCTTGTTTCATGTACTTGTGAAGTTATTATATTGAGATGGAATCTTTATTGTAAATTGATATAGCAACATGTTCATGTATTATCAATAAAGAAAAGGGAAATTTTTATTGCAATGTCATGATAACATGTTTACATACTTGTAGGATGTAAATTATGAAAATTTTAATTTTACCAAAGGGTCGGGTTGTTACACCTTCTAAAAGCCGACTTAGAAGAAAAGTCACTTGGTGTTGTATTTAAGGAGGATCAAGTCCTCTTATTTGTGTATCAATATAAATTCACTCCACTTCACTTCTTCAGCAGCATTCACCATTCTTTAGCAGTTCGGTTTCTTCAACAGCAGGTTCTTTTTAAGAAGTGTTTTCAGTGATTTTATGGAGAAGTAATATATCTCTTTGTATGAGAATCGGCCATGCTTAGGGCCTGATTATTTTGAATTCTGCTCTTATTCATCTGATTTATATATAAGAGAGATTATTTCTTGCTGGGTTTTTCTCCCTCGAGTAGGAGGGTTTTCCCAAGGTAAAATATTGTGTTCATTGTTCGTCGTGTTGCATTTTCTGCTTATTTCATTTCTGATCTAAAAACTAACACAAATGAGCTGCCAATTTCTTTGTATACCCCACACAGCTCCGTAAATTGACTTTATTTAAATATTTAATATTTTCGGCACATTAGTCACTTTACTTTATAAATAATTAATTTAAGTCGTCATTTAAAATTACTTTTCTTTGACAACTCACAATTAATTATTTAATTATTAATCATCCCTTGCACCTCCAACTGAAGGTACTGAAAATGCGACAATAGCCTGAAACTAAAGACCGGAGATGTCGATATATTCTGAAACTCACTAGGAACCAACCTTACTAAAACAAGCACTTTCCAAAAATAGCATTTTCGTCCAAGATGTTTGGAACGCACCCAATAGGATGAAATTGCTTCTGGAAAGCATCAATGAACTTAGCAAAAACCCCAAAGTTCAATGCTAGCCACTGAATTCCCTTCTAACAAAGCTGGTGCTCATCGATAAAGCTAGAGTTAACTTCGATGCTGGAGTGGCCGAAAATGGGGAAATTACACATTACACTGACTTGAAGCTGTACTAGTTGGAAGTTTTTATAACATATGCAATGTATGCTCACCAAACATCCATATTGTAAAGGCTCTATAATGCTTTTCAATGAATACTTCTTGGTTTTCTTTTATTCCCATTTTTTGATATTCATTTGTTTTAACTTTTCTTTTATAAATAAGATATGCTGTCCCATTAAGTATACATTTCATTTCAATCTTGCTTCTTTTGTGCAATTCTCTCCCCACATTTTTGAAATTTCATTTCTTTCATGATAAGTAGGGCATTTCTTAGATTGTTTTTTGAATTATGGTGATGTGTTTTTTTCTAAATCTTTTATCGTTGTGTATAAAGGTTAGTTCTGATGGTAAACAATTTGTAGCCACCTCGCCTGATCGAAGGGTGAGAGTGTTTTGGTTTCTGAGTGGAAAATTACGCCGAACGTATGATGAGTCCCTTGAGGTATCAACCTTGTTTTGAGCATTTGATATCATGTAACATGAGATGTTTCTGCTGTTTTTGAAGAGGTTTTAATCTGTTCTTTTTGATTTTTTTCCAGGTTGCACAAGATTTACAAAGAAGTGATGCACCACTGTATCGCTTGGATGCAATAGATTTTGGAAGACGGATGGCCGTAGAAAAAGAGATAGAAAAAACAGAAAATGTACCACAACCAAATGCAGTTTTTGATGAAAGTTGCAATTTTCTGCTCTATGCAACCCTTTTAGGTGTAAAGGTAAACCAATCTGACTATCTTTTTCTTCTTTGCTTTCTATGTAGTTGAAGTATGCTGTAATTTTTTCCATATGAGATTTGTGAGCTTTTAATCAACGAGCAAAGACACTAATATAAGGAAACATTTTTAGTCTGAGATAATGTTACTCAACAGCATAGTTACCAAGTTTGGAAAACTGATTTAATCAGAAGTTCAGCTTTTTTTCAGAAATCTAGAAACTTAAAAAAGGTTCAAAAAAATCAAATTTGGAAATATATAACTTAAAATTTCATAACAATTTATTAGCAGAGTTCTGAAAATAATAAAATGTATAGATATGCAGAAATGATTAAGAGAGTTTTAAACTTCAATAATATCAAAATATAGAGTAATATGCATCTGGTCCAAAAAATCTGGATTGAACTGGACAGATTGCATGTTCCAAAACATTTGGATGAAATTGGCTTTGTTAACTATGCTCAATAGTTGTGCTCTTTTCTTTGATTAATTTGTAGTTTTGCATTGTTACATTATAGCTTTCTACTTTGCAGTTTGTATAAATATAATTGTCATAGTTTATAAAAAGACTTAACATTTGGCATAAAAAGTATGGTTTTATGCTTTCCAGGTGTTGCATACTATGTACATTGGGTTTCTGAAAAAATAAAATGAACCATTAGGGAAGGCTACAATGATTGGGCAAGAAAAATATAAGAAATTGTTTGAGATAATGTTACCTAACAATTGTGTTGTTTTTTGTGGTTTGGTAAACTTGTTACTTAGTCCATAGTCCTTAGACCATGAATTTTTCCAGAATGGAATCATGCTCAATTCACCTATAAATGCCACAACTTTTATTTGAGTAGCTGAAAGAAGCATTAGAGCTATGCCTGTCTGTTACTGAGGTAGCTGAAAGAAGTATCAGAGCTATCTATGTAGCATACCAAAACCGTTTCCTTAAATTGCCATTGTCACCAATCTCACGATTATGGAATCATGCCAAGCTAGTAAGCTTGATGATATGCCTCTTTAATGGTGCTATGACTTATGCCTTGTTTATGCCAGTTTTGACATGAATTTTATGATCTCTTTCTTTAGGCCACCATAGGACATCCTTATCCATCATATTCCAATTTATAATCTAATGCCTCTGCTTTTGAAGTTATTACAACTCCTATAGAGAGTTTCTTGAACTTTCTTGACCACATATTTTATAATCCACTTAATCACTCCTTTGTGTTCTAAAAATTCTCGTGTTGTGTTTGTACCAGCAGTTCCATGATTGATGGCAATTCATCTTGTAGTGTATGCATGGCTTTCTATACCCAGATTGATCTGGATGTCTTCTGTAGCACTTTTTGCTAATTCCAAGATTAACTGTAGGAATAATCTCTTATATTATGCCAATGATCTTGCTTGCAGATTTTCTGTGAATATTATCGTTTATGCAGCTTTGCTTTTCTCTTGTTCATCATAACATTTTTTTTTTTTTTTTGGTTCTCTGTTGTATTAAATCCCTGCATTGTCATCCTTGATTTGAGAAATATTAGGCTCAAACTTTCCTTTTTAGTTCTTGTCTAATCCACCACCTGGGTATCCGATCATTTTTCTTAAAATTCAAACAAATATTGCTTGTATGATCTACTCATATTATACTTAGAAATAGCATTTATCACAACTTTGGTGTCACATGTTTCAGGCTTCATAGATTATATTGTAACTACTGTATCACATGTTTTGAATTCACAATATTTGTCATAATGACTGATCACACATTTGAGGTTTCATTATTTCAAGGTTTGGTGATTGCTCAACTTTTTCACACAATTTGTTGATCACCTCATGTTACAGGACTTTTTCCCATGGAATAAATTTGTAATAAAAGAATGTAAAATTAAATGTAATTATCAAACATTATTATAGTTATGAAAGGGTGTAACTTTTGTAACCACCCTTGGGATATTATTTAAACCCGTAAATTAATAGAGGAAGACAAGCAGTGGGAGAGAGGGAGAAACACAGGAATTCAGAGGGCACAAAGAAGTGAAGGTTAGGGTCGTTGGCTGGCATTGAGGCATTTGGAGAAGGGATACACAGTGTGTGTCCAACTCGGGGTACAACGTACACCCGGGAGTGTCCTGGCGAGGGCTGTGTTATTTATGTTGTGAGGCAGGTTGGGTTCTGTGTAAGAATCGGTTTCCTTCGGGGGTGATTCCTTGCCATGGAGAGCTTGGACCTGTAACTATTCCTTTGAGCACCAGATAGCAGCCTCTCTGTGATTTACAGATGTGTTAATAAATTTTATTTGCAGTCATTGCTTTAAATGTTGAATTGATTTAATTATTACTGCTTATAAATGTTATAAATGTTTTTATCATCAAGTTATTGATGCGTATTAATATTAATATTAATAATATTTGATGGATTAATTATTGCTGCACAATGTCAATTTCTATGTATTAAAGGTTTATTAAATATATGGACAAGTAAATTTAGATTATTTTCTTATCTTGCGTTTAATATTACCTAAGAACATTATATCTACTAATAAGTCATTAACTTTGGGTAAATAAAATTTATTCAGGAAAAAGGTAGACCACACCTCATGTCTATCAATTGTTGTTGGATGTGACAAAAAAAATCATCTATCCTTTCTTTAAAAAATCTTTCCAATAGATATCTAGACAATGAGATCAATGAGATTGAACTTCCCTTTGAAAGTAGTTACTAGGTCACCTCTTTCCACCTTTTCTTGTATTGGACGTGGTGGATTTGGTCCTTGATGTGGTGGATCTGATGCTTTACAACACCTTCATTTTACCCATTCTAGAAGATCATGTCAGATGTGTTTATTAACTTCCTCTCTATTGCGAAAGCAATGTTGCCCAAGGAATTTTGGAGAGTTTTTGGAAGATAGTCTTTGCACACCTAGGATTATCCAAGTAGGTCCACTTAAACCAAGCCATTGTTTTACAAAATTAACAAATCTTGTATTGGCTCTTTCATGATGGTTGATGGAGATGTTAGTCTTTCATTTTATATAAATTAGAACAATCCTTTGTTTTTTGTTTGGTCTCCATTTTCCATATCTTCTTTGGTGAGGTTTATATGCAATGTTTGGAATTCAAGAACCCTGAGTTTACCCAGCCTAGTTAGTTAGGATCTTTTTGTGTGTTCTTAATTGGTAGGTGGTAGCTTATAGTTTATAAATTGAAAATAATCCATAGTTCAACTACTCACTAAGTACTAGGCGAGTTGCCAAAGACTTGTATAAATTTCAGCTGGCCAATTTTTTGTAGTTCTAACTTTCAAGTTTTTGAAAAAGAGTTTTTGGCATGTTAAATGTTTAATTCATGCAAGTCCTCGTGAGTACTTGGTGAGTTTGACCCTCAAACTTGTCGGGATTTAGATTAGACTCTTGCATGTCCTTGTAATTGTAGTAGAACCCTAAATACTTTTGCCTTCAATTGTTAAATACCTGCCCTTAATGAAAAACATTACTTAATGTTAACAAGACCACATTTTTGTCCTCTACCTTCACAATTTTGCAAATCTTGTTTAGTTCACCTTGTTGGTTGAATATTTTGTAAACTAAGAAGGTTTAGCAAAATGGTAATTTCAACACAGTGTGTGAGTTAAACTCTCCTATTTAAGGGAAGGCTCCCCCTATCTAAATAACAACAAATATGGGCGGAACCATAATCTCTCCTCTTGTTTCAAGAAAGACTAAACTCTTTTCTCTTTGCAGAAAAAGCAGGATTAACTTCTAAATAAAACTCTTACAGCAGTTTGTAATAAAATCAGTGGAAAGGAAATGAAGTTTCCTGAAAGCTCAAAGACTTCCGTCACTTCCTTTGGGACGGGAAAACAACCTAAAGCGCAAAGTCTTGAAAATCAGCAATCCTATCTACCCTTTTGTAAGATAATTCTAATGATGATATACAGTATAAAACAGCACAAAGTCTGAAAATATGATGTATCTATTTAACTTCTATGAATGAGAATCGTCACGAGCACAAAGACTTGCAATTCTTCTTAACTTCTAATTTATGAATTCAATCTTCAATATTGACAGCACAAAGTCTGAAAATATATTAATTGAAGCTCTCCCTAGCAATCTTTCTCAATTTTCAAATGATCACAAAGCAATGTCCCAAAATGACATAAGAACACAATGGACACAAAGTGAGAATTGAACACAAAGTCTGAAATCTGCAACTCTTTGATATTATTTGAAAATGAACAACTTGTAATTATAAAGCTCAAAGTCTTTATGAGTACAAAATTCTGCAGAGTTTTCTTGCTTGCCAAAAAGATATGTTTACAAAGGACCCTCTCAAGTATTTATAGGAGAGAGGTCATGAGAAAAAGGTGGGAGGATCCCAACTAACTTGAGAAATTCTCTCAACCACCAACTACTTGTAATTGACTTATTCCAAATTACAAGTCCTATTGTAATTTGACTTGTAACTTGATTACATGTAATTACAATTTACAAAACTGCAAGTGAAAGAAACACTTGCGATTACAAAATCTGTTTTTACATGTAGTTTGTCGAAAACAAAAATGCATAAAGATAAAACATTTTATTCTATATCAATCCTAGCTTTGAAAGATTGAAATCTGCTGATAATTTCTTGCAACTCAGCTGGATCGGGGCCTAGTGTGTTCTTGGCAACTGCAACAGTCTTTAAGATTACATCAAAATATCTTATCATTGCTAGTCTATGCTCTTCATAAACAGTTTGCATTTTATCAAGGATCATTCGATGATTGACAAACTTGTGAATCGAATCCATGGTAAAATGTTCTGATTCCAACTCTTGACGAAGATTTGCTGCCATTTTCGTAGTGACCATATCAGCTGCAAGTAATTCACCTTCATGATTCAAAACTGTGCAAGGGATTTTCTCAAAGCTAGAAAGGATGTCTTGCTGAACTTCATCATTCATTTCAAGAGTAGCTTGAATATCTTTGATGAGATCTTGAATAACCAATGACTTGTTTGTCATGAGTTCTTCAAATTCTATGTATTTCTCTCTGTTTGGTAGGATTGAATTGTTGCATAGAATTTGTAGCTTGGTTTGATCCATCTCATGCCAGATTTTCAAATCTTTTTCAAGTGAATCTAAACTTTGCTGGAAAGCTTCCAAAGTCTGATTCAACTTTATTTTTGCTATTCTGACATTGTTTAGAACTTGTAATGTCTTTTCAATCATTGGAATGCTCTGATCAATCAACTGTGTTGCCCAAGAATCAACTGCTTTGGCTTTTTGCGCAATTCTCTCCAATTGCTTGACTGATTCTTCAGAAGTGAAAGAAGTTAATGGATTAACCTGCTCTGAAGAGTTGGCAATCTTCTGAATGACTGAGATGAGCTGTGAATTCTCTTCTTTCAGCTTTTCCTTCTTTGCGAAAAGTTCATTGTAACTATGTGTGAGAACAGTTACAGAATTTTGAGCGTCTTGCATCATACCAGCATGTGTCTGCTTGCCTAAATCCACCCTTGTGAATTTATAATCAGAAACCTGCATCTCTTCTGGTGACTTGTCTGCAAGGGGTTCGGCTATCTCTGCATACTTCATTTTGTTGCTGTCCACAACTACCCGTGAAACGGTTTTAGCCTTCTTTGCAGCTTTTGGCTTTGATCTCTTCAACTGCTGGAAATCAAATACATCTGGAGAGATTGCTTGTTTCTTTCTCTTTAGAGTAACTGAACTCAACCATGGAGGAAGATCCAATGTGTCTGTATTTGAAACAGCAACAGATTCATTTTGAGTCACAGTTGTTACTCTTGGAGATGTCTCAGTTTGAATCGCAACAAAAGCTTGACTAGATGGCGCATTGTGATCAGCATTAGCCATGAAACAATCAAAGCTTGCAGCAGATGTATCAATTTCTGGAAGTGTTATCTGTGAAGTGTTTGGATACATTGGATTAGCATCAAATACATTCTCCAGATTATCATGTATGTTTTCTATAGAAGCAGTCACCGTTGATGAAATTGATGTATGAAGAGCAGCTTCAATAGGTGGAACGTAAACCGTTGAAAAGGAATCAATGTCGCTATCAAATTGAGACATAGGAGACAATACTGATACTGGAGCAGCATCAATATGTGGAGACATTATGCTTAGAGTAGTAGGAGACTGAAGAACTTCTCCTTCTTGCTGATCGATGATGTGGATCTGTGTCTCTTTAACCTCCTTCCCTTTTAATGTTGGTTCCTCCAAAGGTTGTTCTACAGCACGGTTGACTCTCAGCTTAATCCTCGTTCCTGAAGAAGAAGCATCTTCCTTGGATTTATCTCTGACTTCTGATTTTAATCCAACAGGTCCAGCTGAATCATCTTCATTATTAACCTTGATTTTTATAGTCTTGACGCCTATACTCTTAAGCCAAGAGTTAGTATTTGCCAAGATTGACTGAAATCTGTGGAAGATAGAAACTGATTCTTTATTAGACCATTGTATTGCTGGAATAGAAGCGTCAGCAACTCTTTGTTCTTCATATTCTGGATCTAAAATCAGCCCGTCATCAATTACTCCTTCTGGAATCAGGGTCAGATTAAAATCAATAACCTGTTCAACTGTAAGCCTGCAGTAGTCCATTTTATAGATATCTTCCTCTGTTCGGAGATCTGCCCAAATATCTTCAAGGCGATGCACATGAGTGAAGGCCCTTTTTATCTTGTCCTTCATGCCTCTGTAATCAAAATCTGCCCTAGCCTTGAATCTTTTTAACTTGATCTCCTGAATCTCAGTTTCCATAGCTTTCGCCTTTGAAGTGCTTGTCAAGGAGTATCTCCCAATCTGTAATGGTTTATGAGATGAGATACTCACTCCAGTTTTATGTTTGCAAAGCTTGTCGTGCATGCACTGTCATCAATTGTCTTGCCAGCTCCATTAGAATGATTTTATCAGTAGGATACCTCGGCAGCATGTATGGCTGATCTTCAAAACAGCCAACCCTCATATAAGTAAAAGTAGGAAACTGAAGAAAAAGGCAACCATATTCATTGACTTTTTTCCAAGCAGCATCTGATATTCTGTTGTTCTGCAAGTTCTTGTCAAAAAGGCACATGAAATAACCAAAGAACGCATCTTGAACTCTTCTGTAATGAATCCTACTAGGAATCAAAGGCAGCTGATCATAGTATTCCCAAACCGGGACAAGAGATCTATCTCCAACGGTAGAAAGGCCTGGAAATTGCCTCAATGAAGCCGCTATATAAACCAGATAAGAATTCATATAGAAGGTGAGCGTGGTAGGAACTTGTGCAAGCTGCTCACATAAGCTATCGCTGATTATTTCACCCCAGAAGATTGGGTGTTGTGCCTTTCTAATCACCACAATGAATTTGTACATCCATTTCTCAAAGACATTAGAGAATTTCAACCCCATAATTCTGCTCAAGAGAGTGATGATATCATTGATCTCTTCTTTGAAGTCAGATCGATACAGCTTGGCCCACCGAGACACACCAGCTCGACGCTTCAGAAGCCATTTGGTATTGACGTGCTGTTTACAATCTTCCTTCTTGTGTTCATAATGATCTAGAGCACTCTTCATTGATATATCTGAATATATGGGTGAGTCTGGAACTCTGAAAACCCTATGAATGGTTTCTGGATCGAGTCTTATGACTACATTCCCATCATCATCTTTAATGGTTCTGGATTCTCCGTCAAAGTGAGCCGCGCACGCAAGAACGAACTCTGGTTCTAGGGCAGCAACAGGAAAGGAAGCAACCAGATGAATATGACTTTTAAACAACAACTGCATATGACGAGAAGTTGATTTCTCAGCTCTCCCCAAAAACTCGGACATATCAACATGCCCAATCTCCGTTTCTTTGATTTCTTCAATATTCGAGACAACGTGAGAAGGTAGAATCTCATTCTGGTATTTGTCGTATTTGTACTTCATCTTTTTGTTCGGTGGAGAAGAAGGTTCCTCCGTCATCGAACAAGAATCTGCAAGGCTGCGATGAAAGTTCCATAAGGTCAAGACATCATCAACGTTTACAGGCGTAGACATGGCGAAGGCTCAAACTCAGGATGGTATTTGGCTGTTTGAGGGCAGGAAATGAGCATTATAACTCATTTCGGTTTTTTGAAGGCCGATTGCGAGTGAAAAGGATATATACTTTTCATGACAAATGAAAAAGTTAGATTGCAACTTTGCAAAATGCAAGTTAAAACTTTTAAATTGCATTTGCAGTCGAGGACAAAAAGTCCGATTTTAAGGCACTTTAAAGGTATTTCGGGATTTTGGAGGCCGGTTGCAAGTGAATAGTGAATGTCGGGATTTTGGAAAGACATTGCAAGTAAAAGAGCATTTCGGAATTTCGAGAGGTTTATGCAAGTAAAAGTAACAAACTTTTCACAACTTGCATTCTATGTTAAAATCTCCAACTCGCAATGGGTGAACAAAAACCCGATTTGCTTCTAAAAACATCATCATCATTTTTTTTCTTTTTTCTTTTTCTATTTATATATATCAAAAAATGGTAATGGAAATATATAACGGAAAGGCAAGTGACCATGGAATGGAAGGAGGTGTAGGTCAAAAATGGAATGTGAATGAAATGAGCAAATGGAAGACGATGGAGAAGACAGTAAGACGTTTTCACATATTTCTCAGCTGAAACGTATAGAATGAAGGTAATGGAGAAGAAACACGTTTTTTCAAAAGCTAATAATCAATAAATGTATGACGTTTCAGTATGGAGGTGAAAATAGGGTAAATGAAAACGTATTTTCAGTGAAGGCATGTCTAATGAATGTCATTTGGAATGAAAACGTATGTTATTGAAGCCAGCAATAACAAACACATATATACAAATGATTACTAAAGTGGAGGCAATGGCGAATGAAATGCAACGGAACATGATATGTAAAGAGGAAAACGCGCTTTCAAATAAAAATGTATGTTATTGAATGAAGGCGTATACAAAATGAAGGGCATATGACATGAAAGAGAAAGTCGTTTTGAGTCCAAAAAGAAAAACGCGTTTTCATATAATTACATGGCGAGTAAAACAAAAAAAAAAGGCGAATGAATATGGCGTTTCAGTATAACAGAAAAACATGTGAAAGAGATGAAGAAAAACGCGTTTTATTTAAGACATTTTAATTAAACAAAGGACATTGGAATCAAAGGAAAAACGCATGAATGTAAATCACGTTTTGATACAAAAATGATAAATAACAGAAAACGTTATAAAGAAATAAGGAAATAAATAACATACCTGAAAATAAGAAGAAAAACGAAGAAGGAAACCCTAGGCGCATTCACAAACTCAGAAGATGAAAGAGACTTGGATATTTACAGGTGAAAGCCCGATTTTCAAGCATGCGAATTCATGAGATCTCCATGAAAAGAGGAAGAAAGGCGAAATAGGACTCGAACAGCTTCAAAGATGAATGGCGTCGGACTTTCACATGACAAACGAAAATGCTTTTGCAAAGTCCGGCTTTTAAAATGTATTTGCAAGTCAATCGGGTCTTTCAAAGACAAGTGCAAGTCACTTTTAAATAAAATCAGACTTTTTAAAATCACTTTGTAAGAAAATCGGGTTTTTTGAATGCAATTACAAGTGATTTTGCAAAATCGGGCTTTTATAATCACTTTACAAGCACTTTTAAGGTGAAATCGGCGTTTTTAAATGCTATTGCAAGTGATTTTAAATAAAATCGGGCATTTTAAATGTTATTGCAACTGCTATTAAGTGAAAATCGGGCTTTTTGAATCAGTTTATAATTAAAATAAAGAAAATCGGACTTTTAAGAAGTCACTGCAAGTGACTTAAAGGAAATCGGAACTTTTAAGAACAATTAGAAGTACTTTATGACAAATAACTTGTAATGAACTTAAAAAGTTCCTATAATTGCAAGTGCTTCAAAAAGTTCCTATTATTTGACTTGCAGTGAAGCTCAAAAACTCCTACTTGCAATGATGTTAGAAAAACCCGAATTTGAGCAAAAACACACTAAAAATGACTCAGAATTTCACAAAAACGGACGAGAATGTGTAAAAAGTGGTAACCCAAAGGACTATAGACTTAAAATTTAGATTTGTTGATCTTAGCACCTCGAAATACGTGCCATAGAGACTTGGATAAAAACTTGCAAATACATTTTAAAAGCCGGACTTTGCAAAAGCATTTTCGTTTGTCATGTGAAAGTCCGACGCCATTCATCTTTGAAATCGGACTTTTAAGAAGTCGCAAGTGACTTAAAGGAAATCGAACTTTAAGAACAATTAGAAGTACTTTATGACAAATAACTTGTAATGAACTTAAAAAGTTCCTATAATTGCAAGTGCTTCAAAAAGTTCCTATTATTTGACTTGCAGTGAAGCTCAAAAACTCCTACTTGCAATGATGTTAGAAAAACCCGAATTTGAGCAAAAACACACTAAAAATGACTCAGAATTTCACGAAAACGGACGAGAATGTGTAAAAAGTGGTAACCCAAAGGACTATAGACTTAAAATTTAGATTTGTTGATCTTAGCACCTCGAAATACGTGCCATAGAGACTTGGATAAAAACTTGCAAATACATTTTAAAAGCCGGACTTTGCAAAAGCATTTTCGTTTGTCATGTGAAAGTCCGACGCCATTCATCTTTGAAGCTGTTCGAGTCCTATTTCGCCTTTCTTCCTCTTTTCATGGAGATCTCATGAATTCGCATGCTTGAAAATCGGGCTTTCACCTGTAAATATCCAAGTCTCTTTCATCTTCTGAGTTTGTGAATGCGCCTAGGGTTTCCTTCTTCGTTTTTCTTCTTATTTTAAGGTATGTTATTTATTTCCTTATTTCTTTATAACGTTTTCTGTTATTTATCATTTTTGTATCAAAACGTGATTTACATTCATGCGTTTTGCCTTTGATTCCAACGTCTTTTGTTTAATTAAAATGTTTTGAATAAAAGGCGTTTTTCTTTATCTCTTTCACATGTTTTTCTGTTATACTGAAACGCCATATTCATTCGCCTTTTTTTTTTTACTCGCCATGTAATTATATGAAAATGCGTTTTTCTTTTTGGACTCAAAACGACTTTCTCTTTCATGTCATATGCCCTTCATTTTGTATACGCCTTCATTCAATAACATACATTTTTATTTGAAAGCGCGTTTTCCTCTTTACATATCATGTTCCGTTGCATTTCATTCGCCATTGCCTCCACTTTAGTAATCATTTGTATATATGTGTTTGTTATTGCTGGCTTCAATAACATACGTTTTCATTCCAAATGACATTCATTAGACATGCCTTCACTGAAAATACGTTTTCATTTACCCTATTTTCACCTCCATACTGAAACGTCATACATTTATTGATTATTAGCTTTTGAAAAAACGTGTTTCTTCTCCATTACCTTCATTCTATACGTTTCAGCTGAGAAATATGTGAAAACGTCTTACTGTCTTCTCCATCGTCTTCCATTTGCTCATTTCATTCACATTCCATTTTTGACCTACACCTCCTTCCATTCCATGGTCACTTGCCTTTCCGTTATATATTTCCATTACCATTTTCTGATATATATAAATAGAAAAAGAAAAAAGAAAAAAAATGATGATGATGTTTTTAGAAGCAAATCGGGTTTTTGTTCACCCATTGCGAGTTGGAGATTTTAACATAGAATGCAAGTTGTGAAAAGTTTGTTACTTTTACTTGCATAAACCTCTCGAAATTCCGAAATGCTCTTTTACTTGCAATGTCTTTCCAAAATCCCGACATTCACTATTCACTTGCAACCGGCCTCCAAAATCCCGAAATACCTTTAAAGTGCCTTAAAATCGGACTTTTTGTCCTCGACTGCAAATGCAATTTAAAAGTTTTAACTTGCATTTTGCAAAGTTGCAATCTAACTTTTTCATTTGTCATGAAAAGTATATATCCTTTTCACTCGCAATCGGCCTTCAAAAAACCGAAATGAGTTATAATGCTCATTTCCTGCCCTCAAACAGCCAAATACCATCCTGAGTTTGAGCCTTCGCCATGTCTACGCCTGTAAACGTTGATGATGTCTTGACCTTATGGAACTTTCATCGCAGCCTTGCAGATTCTTGTTCGATGACGGAGGAACCTTCTTCTCCACCGAACAAAAAGATGAAGTACAAATACGACAAATACCAGAATGAGATTCTACCTTCTCACGTTGTCTCGAATATTAAAGAAATCAAAGAAACGGAGATTGGGCATGTTGATATGTCCGAGTTTTTGGGGAGAGCTGAGAAATCAACTTCTCGTCATATGCAGTTGTTGTTTAAAAGTCATATTCATCTGGTTGCTTCCTTTCCTGTTGCTGCCCTAGAACCAGAGTTCGTTCTTGCGTGCGCGGCTCACTTTGACGGAGAATCCAGAACCATTAAAGATGATGATGGGAATGTAGTCATAAGACTCGATCCAGAAACCATTCATAGGGTTTTCAGAGTTCCAGACTCACCCATATATTCAGATATATCAATGAAGAGTGCTCTAGATCATTATGAACACAAGAAGGAAGATTGTAAACAGCACGTCAATACCAAATGGCTTCTGAAGCGTCGAGCTGGTGTGTCTCGGTGGGCCAAGCTGTATCGATCTGACTTCAAAGAAGAGATCAATGATATCATCACTCTCTTGAGCAGAATTATGGGGTTGAAATTCTCTAATGTCTTTGAGAAATGGATGTACAAATTCATTGTGGTGATTAGAAAGGCACAACACCCAATCTTCTGGGGTGAAATAATCAGCGATAGCTTATGTGAGCAGCTTGCACAAGTTCCTACCACGCTCACCTTCTATATGAATTCTTATCTGGTTTATATAGCGGCTTCATTGAGGCAATTTCCAGGCCTTTCTACCGTTGGAGATAGATCTCTTGTCCCGGTTTGGGAATACTATGATCAGCTGCCTTTGATTCCTAGTAGGATTCATTACAGAAGAGTTCAAGATGCGTTCTTTGGTTATTTCATGTGCCTTTTTGACAAGAACTTGCAGAACAACAGAATATCAGATGCTGCTTGGAAAAAAGTCAATGAATATGGTTGCCTTTTTCTTCAGTTTCCTACTTTTACTTATATGAGGGTTGGCTGTTTTGAAGATCAGCCATACATGCTGCCGAGGTATCCTACTGATAAAATCATTCTAATGGAGCTGGCAAGACAATTGATGACAGTGCATGCACGACAAGCTTTGCAAACATAAAGCTGGAGTGAGTATCTCATCTCATAAACCATTACAGATTGGGAGATACTCCTTGACAAGCACTTCAAAGGCGAAAGCTATGGAAACTGAGATTCAGGAGATCAAGTTAAAAAGATTCAAGGCTAGGGCAGATTTTGATTACAGAGGCATGAAGGACAAGATAAAAAGGGCCTTCACTCATGTGCATCGCCTTGAAGATATTTGGGCAGATCTCCGAACAGAGGAAGATATCTATAAAATGGACTACTGCAGGCTTACAGTTGAACAGGTTATTGATTTTAATCTGACCCTGATTCCAGAAGGAGTAATTGATGACGGGCTGATTTTAGATCCAGAATATGAAGAACAAAGAGTTGCTGACGCTTCTATTCCAGCAATACAATGGTCTAATAAAGAATCAGTTTCTATCTTCAACAGATTTCAGTCAATCTTGGCAAATACTAACTCTTGGCTCAAGAGTATAGGCGTCAAAACTATTAAAATCAGGGTTAATAATGAAGATGATTCAGCTGGACCTGTTGGATTAAAATCAGAAGTCAGAGATAAATCCAAGGAAGGTGCTTCTTCTTCAGGAACGAGGATTAAGCTAAGAGTCAATCGTGCTGTAGAACAACCTTTGGAGGAACCAACATTAAAAGGGAAGGAGGTTAGAGAGACATAGATCCACATCATCGATCAGCAAGAAGGAGAAGTTCTTCAGTCTCCTACTACTCTAAGTATAATGTCTCCACATATTGATGCTGCTCCAGTATCAGTATTGTCTCCTATGTCTCAATTTGATAGCGACATTGATTCCTTTTCAACGGTTTACGTTCCTCCTATTGAAGCTGCTCTTCATACATCAACTTCATCAACGGTGACTGCTTCTATAGAAAACATACATGATAATCTGGAGAATGTATTTGATGCTAATCCAATGTATCCAAACACATCACAGATAACACTTCCAGAAATTGATACATCTGCTGCAAGCTTTGATTGTTTCATGGCTAATGCTGATCACAATGCGCCATCCAGTCAAGCTTTTGTTGCGATTCAAACTGAGACATCTCCAAGAGTAACAACCGTGACTCAAAATGAATCTGTTGCTATTTCAAATACGGTTGTTGTTTCAAATGTAGACACATTGAATCTTCCTCCATGGTTGAGTTTAGTCACTCTAAAGAGAAAGAAACAAGCAATCTCTCCAGATGTATTTGATTTCCAGCAGTTGAAGAGATCAAAGCCAAAAGCTGCAAAGAAGGCTAAAACCGTTTCACGGGTAGTTGTGGACAGCAACAAAATGAAGTATGCAGAGATAGCCGAACCCCTTGCAGACAAGTCACCAGAAGAGATGCAGGTTTCTGATTATAAATTCACAAGGGTGGATTTAGGCAAGCAGACACATGCTGGTATGATGCAAGACGCTCAAAATTCTGTAACTGTTCTCACACATAGTTACAATGAACTTTTCGCAAAGAAGGAAAAGCTGAAAGAAGAGAATTCACAGCTCATCTCAGTCATTCAGAAGATTGCCAACTCTTCAGAGCAGGTTAATCCATTAACTTCTTTCACTTCTGAAGAATCAGTCAAGCAATTGGAGAGAATTGCGCAAAAAGCCAAAGCAGTTGATTCTTGGGCAACACAGTTGATTGATCAGAGCATTCCAATGATTGAAAAGACATTACAAGTTCTAAACAATGTCAGAATAGCAAAAATAAAGTTGAATCAGACTTTGGAAGCTTTCCAGCAAAGTTTAGATTCACTTGAAAAAGATTTGAAAATCTGGCATGAGATGGATCAAACCAAGCTACAAATTCTATGCAACAATTCAATCCTACCAAACAGAGAGAAATACATAGAATTTGAAGAACTCATGACAAACAAGTCATTGGTTATTCAAGATCTCATCAAAGATATTCAAGCTACTCTTGAAATGAATGATGAAGTTCAGCAAGACATCCTTTCTAGCTTTGAGAAAATCCCTTGCACAGTTTTGAATCATGAAGGTGAATTACTTGCAGCTGATATGGTCACTACGAAAATGGCAGCAAATCTTCGTCAAGAGTTGGAATCAGAACATTTTACCATGGATTCGATTCACAAGTTTGTCAATCATCGAATGAACCTTGATAAAATGCAAACTGTTTATGAAGAGCATAGACTAGCAATGATAAGATATTTTGATGTAATCTTAAAGACTGTTGCAGTTGCCAAGAACACACTAGGCCCCGATCCAGCTGAGTTGCAAGAAATTATCAGCAGATTTCAATCTTTCAAAGCTAGGATTGATATAGAATAAAATGTTTTATCTTTATGCATTTTTGTTTTCGACAAACTACATGTAAAAACAGATTTTGTAATCGCAAGTGTTTCTTTCACTTGCAGTTTTGTAAATTGTAATTACATGTAATCAAGTTACAAGTCAAATTACAATAGGACTTGTAATTTGGAATAAGTCAATTACAAGTAGTTGGTGGTTGAGAGAATTTATCAAGTTAGTTGGGATCCTCCCACCTTTTTCTCATGACCTCTCTCCTATAAATACTTGAGAGGGTCCTTTGTAAACATATCTTTTTGGCAAGCAAGAAAACTCTGCAGAATTTTGTACTCATAAAGACTTTGAGCTTTATAATTACAAGTTGTTCATTTTCAAATAATATCAAAGAGTTGCAGATTTCAGACTTTGTGTTCAATTCTCACTTTGTGTCCATTGTGTTCTTATGTCATTTTGGGACATTGCTTT
>VDFB02349768.1:0-47453 GCA_007258455.2 Sequoia sempervirens
GAAGGTGGAAGTAGATTTACTACCCCTCATCTTCTACATGACTCTAATTATTAAAGAGTATAAGTACATTTTGTATCTTCATGCAACTCCCATTTCCCCAGCATGGTTGACTAGGAAAGCCCTATGCATTTATTTTTAGAGTCACATTTGTATTACGTTGTCACCAATAGAAGCTTGGAATCAATTGGTAATCCATTTTCATGAGTAGCAACTTGGAATCAATTGTTTCTATATAAAGTGGAATATGTCATTTATACAGAACATGAGCATGCATGCTCTACTCATCTCTAAAAAGATATGTAATAATATAACATTGTAATTCAGTTGTAATAAAATAAATGGTTGTTCTATTCTTCGTTATTCATTTATATTAAAGAATTGATTTTTGAGCTTTGTGTCTATGAATCTATTCAAATCATTTTTTTTCCTTTAAGAAATTAAGTATTATCTATTTATGAAATATTTGCATGTAGATTTAAAACATAAAGCAATACAAATGAAAAAATAAAGTTGTCATTGGTGGAACCCCTCAAAAAAATTGTGTTCCACTAATAATTATTGCAAAATCTAGTTGCTGTCTTGATCTATGCATGTCCTAAGGATTAGGGTTTTAGTTTTTGGTGTAGGGGCACCAAGGCCAATGCATGTAAGTGAGGTCTTAAGTTAGGAATTTAAGTATTTTTGAGTATTTTGGGTCCAATAAGGTGTTGTTAGACCATTTATGATGTTCTTGAGTGATTTAGACTCTAATTGTGCAAATATCGTAAAAAAGTTGAAAAATTGCAAAAATGTTGTCATGGCAAAAATTGCAAGTATTGGGTATATGAAGGGTCAGGAAGTTAAAGAGTCTTTGTAACCATTTTTTTTGGTGTTATGAGTCTAATTATACTGGTAGATCCTTGTGGAAGAGGTTGGAGGTTGGTATGCAATGAAAATCAATAGAAAAACCCCTCTTTTACAGTTGAAATTCTATATTTTTTGTATTTTTGACTAGTAAAGCATTGTTGCAAGCTTTTGTACAACCTTGTATGATCCGATTCTTGAGGGGAATTCATTGTATTTTATGATGGCATGAATCTAGAGAATTTTAGTTTTTATTTAGTCGAATTTCATAAGATTTTAAGAATTTTATGGATCTTTTGCTGAAAACAGGTTTGTAACCTTGTTTTGGGGTTTTGTAAACACAAAAAATGCATTGATTCTTGTTTCCTCTATTGGTTTTTCTTATAAATTGGTGAAATGGATGCTATAGGACTGTTTTAGATTTTTATGGAGTTTAAGGAGCAGGGGAGGCCATTTGAGGGTTTTTTAAGTGATGCCCTAGTTGGAAAATTTGTGTGTTTTTTAGTGAAAATGAGTGGTTTAGTGGAGTAAATGTATGAAAATTGTTAGGGAAGCATAATTTGATGATTTTTGTAGCATGTGCAGGCCTTATGCAAGATTTTTGAAGTTCTGGTAGAGTTTGGGAAGGTTTGGAAATAGGTTTTCCAATAAACCCCTCTCAAAACATGGTAAAATGAAGGGTTGTGAACTTGGTGATTTAGAGATTGTTTCACACCTTGGAAATTGTTGATTTGGGGCACTAGTGGTCTGTGGAGAAGGTCTAAGAAGTTTTGGAAAGTTGGAAAAAAGTTCTAGTGGTACTTGCTTTGGAAAAGTGTGTTAGAGTAAAGGTTTTAACTTAATTATATTAATTAGGTTACCTTTATTCCTCTCTTAAGATTTCACTTTAGATGCATATTGTGACATTTAATAATTATATTAATTATTAAATGTCTACCTATTAGGGTTACCTTTTAGGTTTTGCTTGATCTCCTTTTAAGGATTGATCTTTGTAAATATTCTATTCCATTGTTCTGATAATATATCTCTCATATTTCAGAGCTTCAAAACCCTCTTGCTTTTTTCTCCATTCTCTTCCCTGTGACAGGTATCCCTTTGCATGCAGGTGTTCTTGGACTTCGAAGTTGGTTTTGAAAACTTCTACTCAAAGCGTGGGCCTGCTGCAGCCTGTTCTTATTTTGAAGATTTTGGAGCTACGAGGGTTTGATCGGGCTTTCAGAAGTTTTCAAGTTGATTTTTTGTGGATCTGGCCTACTTCGTTCTTTGGGTTCATTTTGGGCCCAAACGGACCTCGCTGTTGGATTCGCAGCGCCTGAAAACCTATATTTTCATATAAAACTTGTCCAATTTGGACACAATTGCACCAGAAGGCAAAAAATTTTTGCCCTAAGGCACGCCATTTGAGATCCACCACCACACCACCAGTTCCCAGCCCTTGGTCGCCCAGCGGACCAGGGGCCTATTTTTTTTTAGCCCCTGAGGGCTCTAGGGACCTAGTTGTGTTTTTTCGGTTAATTGGGCATAAAATGGTCATTTTTTCTCCATTTTTTGAACGAAAATAGGCGTCAGAAAGCTAGTTCTGAGCCCAATCTGATGGTGGAGGTTTGATCTCTTGATTTTTCTATTTTGATGCCATTTTCTCCTGTCAAAGCCAAAACATGTTTTTTACACTTCCGAGGGCATAACTTTTGTGTCCGGATTCCGTTTTGCGCAAACGAATAGGAGTTGGAAAGGTTTGGTTCCTCTCTCATAACACATGTAGATTCAGTGAGTAGGCTTTGGCATGAGCATTTTGGCCATGTCAATTACAAAGATCTACAATAGATGAGTACTCAGGCACTTGTGATTGGGCTTGCACAAATTTCTTGTACTGATGGTGTCTGTCGAGGTTGTGCCCTTGGAAAACATCATCGAGATCCTTTTCCAAAGGGTCAAGCCACATGTACTAAGGCAACCCTACAGTTGGTACACAATGATCTTATGTCCTTTCCAACTCCTTTTTTAGGGGCCTGATATGTGCTCACTTTTATTGATGACATCTCCAGACGTACATGGGTGTACTTTCTTATGTACAAGTCTGATGTCTTTGACTCATTCAAGACCTTTAAGACATTTGTGGAGAAGCAATCTGGACTTTCTATTAGGAGAATACGCACAGATAATGGGGGGGAGTATGTTAATCAGGCTTTCAAATTTTTTTGCACTGAGCATGGTTTACAACATTAGTTTACAGTCCCTTACACCCCTCAACAGAATGGTGTCGCTGAGAGAAATAACAGAACCTTACGGGAGATGGAAAATTGTATGATACAGTCTCGAGCTATGAGTTCTTCATTTTGGGCTGAGGTAGTCAATTGTGCCAATTATATTCAGAATCAGATGCCTCATAATGCATTGCGACATATGACTCTTGAGGAGGCTTGGACCCATGTCAAGCTTGATGTTTCTACATTCTGAGTTTTTGGTAGTGAGGCTTGGGAATTTATTCCTGATGCTCAACGAAAAGCCATGGAGAGGAAGAGCCGATCACTCATATTTTTTGGCTACTATCAGGATGTTAAGGCGTATAGGTTGTTTGATCTTTATTCCAAAGAGGTCTTGTTTCGGCAGGATGTCCAGTTTGATGAGCGCTATCCTCAGATGGATTCTCCATCACCAGCTTCTCCCTCACTTCCTACTCCTCCCTCTTCATATCTTGAGGATTACTTATCTCTTGAGGATGATGTAGATGATGATCCACCATCTCCACCACCACCAGTTGCTTTGCATTTTCCTAGGTGGGCCCGTGTTACTGTTGATGCAGTTAGTTCTTTGGTAGGTGATCCTTTAGATACTTGTCGTACTCATGCTTAGACATCTGGTTCTAGTCTTTTGAGTCATGCCATTTCAGATGATCCTTAGAATTTTTCAGAGGTGACATGTCACCTTGAGTGGGATAGGGCCATGGATGAGGAGTATTCTTCTTTGATGAAGAATCATACTTGGGATCTTTATCCTCTTCCTAAGGGAAGAAAGTTGGTTTGGTGCAAGTGGGTGTACTGTACCAAGTATGCTGTAGATGGTTCAATTGATAGGTATAAGGCACGTGTTGTTGTAAAGGGGTTTTCTCAGGTAGAGGGTATTGACTACTCTAAGACCTTTGCTCCTGTCACCAAGATGAACTCTATACGCCTTGTACTTTCACTTGTAGCTTCACAGGGATGGAAAGTGTTTCAGATGGATGTGAAGAGTGCTTTCTTGCATGGAGACCTACATGAGGAGATCTATATGGAGCAACCTCAGGGATTTGTGCAAGACACTTCTTTGGTTTGTAGACTTCATCGTTCATTGTATGGTCTCAAACAAGCCCCTCGGGCTTGGTATGAGAAGATGGACTCTTTCTTGCTTTTCTCTCACTTCACACACTATCATTCTAATCACACAGTGTATATTCAACGTCAGGAGGGTGATCTTTTAATTCTTGTGCTATATGTAGATGATCTCATTCTTACAGGTAGCTCATCCTCCATGCTTTAGAGTGTTCAGAGAGCTTTGATGGAGAAGTTTGAGATGACAGATCTCGATCTTCTGCACTTCTTTCTGGGTCTACAAGTTATTTAGTCTTCAGATGGGATTTCCATATTTCAGGAGAAGTATGCTCTTGATATGCTTCAGCGATTTGGCATGCTTGATTGCAAGTCTGCCCCCACTCCATTTCAATCAGGTGTTGTTTTTTCTTCCACTTGTTCTACTCCTTCAGTGGATCCCACTTTATACAGGCAGTTGGTTGGCAGTTTGTTGTACCTGACACATTCTCGTCCTGATCTTTCCTTTGTTCTTGGCTCGCCTCTGGTTCTCCCATGATCCTCATGAGAGCCATTGGCAAGCAACCAAATGTATTTTGAGGTACATTCGGGGCACCACTCATTTTGGCATTCACTACACTTCAGGATCCCCTCACATCATTGGCTTCACTAACTCAGATTGGGCTGGTGATGTCAATGATCGGAAGTCTACTTCTGGCTTTGGTTTTTTCCTTGGTTCTGGTCCTATCACATGGTCTTGCAAGAAGCAGTTTGCTATTGCATTATCATCTATAGAGGCTGAGTACCGAGCAATAGTATTAGCTAGTCAAGAGGTTTTATGGCTTCGGCAGTTGATGACAGAGTTTGGGTTTCCTCTAGATAGTCCCACTATTTTTTGGTGTGACAATCAGAGTGCCATTCACATTTCTCGCAACCCAGTGGAGCATCAGCAGACTAAGCAAATTGAAATCCACATGCACTTCATTAGGCAGTTGATTCAGGATGGTTCTCTCATCTTGGAGTACATTCCTACAAAGGAGCAAGTTGCAGACATCTTCACTAAACCTTTGGCATCTCCGCGCTATCTTCAATTGCTCTCCATGCTTGGGGTGAAGGAAGTTGTCCTTGGGGGGTCTCAGTGAGGCCTTCCTTCCTTCATGTTTTTTTCAACATGTTTCTTTATCTCTTTTTGGAGAGGAGTTTTTCCCACTGGGTTTTCTCCTTTACTCCGCTTTACAGAGATTTGGTTGTATTCAGGTACCTGATCAGGCCTAGTTGCTGAGACCCTCATTTTACTTTCCTGCATTGTAGTTACCTTTGCCTTCTTGCACATGTTTGTAGCTACACTTTTGCTCATCTTAAGGGGGGGTGTTAGAGTAAAGGTTTTAACTTAATTATATTAATTAAGTTACCTTTATTCCTCTCTTAATATTTCACTTTAGATGCATATTGTGACATTCAATAATTATATTAATTATTAAATGTCTACTGATTAGGGTTACCTTTTAGGTTTTGCTTGATCTCCTTTTAAGGATTGATCTTTGTAAATATTCTATTCCATTGTTCTGATAATATATCTCTCATATTTCAGAGCTTCAAAACCCTCTTTCTTTTTTCTCCATTCTCTTCCCTATGACAGGTATCCCTTTGCATGCAGGTGTTCTTGGACTCCGAAGTTGGTTTTGACAACTTCTACAAAGTGGGCTAGTTTTCCCTTAAAAACTAAGGACAGTCAATTTTTGAGAGTGATGTTCCAAAACACTTATAGGGAAATTTTGGGTATGTTTTTGAAGGAAAAAATGGGTATCTAAAACATCAATTGGTTTCTAGGTATGTGGAGATTTGAGGAATTTATGTTCACTTTTAACTAGTTGGTCACCTACATGGAAGACTAGGTGAGTTTGGAGAAATTTGTCAAGATAGGGTTGTAAGAGGTGAAAGTTTGTTTGAATAGAGTCAAATTGTGATTGAGATCAAGTTGATTTCCTTCTCTACATCAATTGGTATCAGAGCTTAGGAAGTAGATCATTTGAGGGTGAAGAGTTATAGTTTGAGTTATGGAAGTTGAAGGAAAGATATGCTAAGTTGAAGGAGATGACTCAAAGGAGATCACTATTTAGGACA
Organism: Sequoia sempervirens; assembly: GCA_007258455.2. NCBI lineage: Eukaryota > Viridiplantae > Streptophyta > Pinopsida > Cupressales > Cupressaceae > Sequoia > Sequoia sempervirens. The sequence goes on from VDFB02349768.1 coordinate 6,252, forward strand.
ACCTACAAATGCAAAGAAAAGGTATGTAAAGTTTTTATAGACTCTGGTTCTACTGATAACATGGTTTCCATAGAAATGGTGGATAAACTAAATTTAGAAAGGATTCCTCATGAAGCACCATATAAAGCATCTTGGTTGAATGATAATCAGTCAATTTTGGTAAGTGAACAAGCTTTTGTGAAATTTAATATTGGTGGCTATAAGGATAAAGTTCTTTGTGATGTGGTACCTATGAGTTGTCATTTGTTATTTGGAAGACCATGGCAGTATGATAGACATGCCATATATGATGGGAGGTATAATACTTACACTATAGAAAAGGATGGAACCACTTTTACACTTACCATGCCATCTAGAAGAGAAAGATGATGAGTTGATGATAGAATATAAGAAAGAGAAGGTCAAGGATGAATTCCTTGAGAAGACCCAATTTAGAGTGGAAAAGTGTGATGATATTGTGGTGGGGACAATGTTTTTTCCTTTGATTGCAAAATAAGTTTGTGGGAAGTTTCAATCTACCAGTGCAGTGGATTATGAACTTGATAAGATAGTAAGTTTGAAGAGTGTTTCAGTATTGGAGAAGAGCAATGATGTGGTGATAGCAAAGACATGCCAAGAGAAGGCCAAAGGTGAATTGTTGATGAAGACTCCAAATGGATTGGAGAAGCATGAAGATATTGTGGATAGGATAGATATTTTTCCTTTAATGCAAAGTGAGGTTAGAGGGCAATCATATTCTACCATGATAGAGGTTTGTGGACTTAATTATGCAGGGGTTCTAAGGATAGGGAACTTGAGAGTAGATGTGAAGACAAGTAGTGAAGTGAACAAGGTTGTTTGGAAAAATAAAATGGGTGAGTTTGAGCATGAAGCAAAGGTAAGTAAGAAGGAAATTTATGGGATAGATGGTAAGGACTTTTTGCAGGTATGAAGGCAGATTCAACATCAGATTTTGATAAGGCAAAGGTTGAGAGACAGTTAGCAGATCAGTTTGCAAAGATGAGACAATGGCAAGGTGAAAGCAAGTTCAAAAGGGTAAAGCATGATGCAATGTTTTAGTACCTAATCAAGTGGAAGGGAGAACCAGATGAAGGAGCATCTAAGGTTCAAGGACATGATGTGAAAAATCATAATTTACTACAATATAATCCTCATGGGACATGAGTTTTCTTTAGGTTTCGTGTATGGTGCAGGGGCACCAAGGCCAATGCATGTAAGTGAGGTCTTAAGTTAGGATTTAAGTATTTTTAAGTCTTTTGGGTCCAATAAGGTCTTGTTGGACCATTTATGATGTTCTTGAGTGATTTAGAGTCTAATTGTGCAAATATTGTAAAAAAATTGAAAAATTGCCAAAATATTATCATGGCAAAAATTGCAAGTATTGGGCATATGAAGGGTCAGGAAGTTAAAGAGTCTTTATAACCATTTTTTTTTTGGATTTATGAGTCTAATTATACTGTTATATCCTCATGGAAGAGGTTGGAGGTTTTTATGCAATGGAAATCAATAGAAAAACCCCTATTTTACAGTTGAAATTCTGTATTTTCTATATTTTTGACTGGTAAAGCATTGTTGCAAGCTTTTGTATGGCCTTGTATAGTCATATTATTGAGGTTAAGTCATTTTATTTTATGGTGGCATGAATCTAGAGAATTTTGGTTTTTATTTGGTTGAATTTCATAAGGTTTTAAGAATTTTATGGCTCTTTTACTGAAAACGGGTTTGTAACCCTGTTTTGGGGTTTTATAAACACAAAAAATGCATTGTTTCTCATTTCCTCTGTTGGTTTTGCTTAGAAATTTGTGAAATGGATGATATAGGACTTTTTTAGATGTTGATGGATTTTAAGGAGCAGGGAAGGCCGTTTGAGGGTTTTTTGAGTGATGCCCTAGTTGACAAATTTGTGTGTTTTTGAGTGAAAATGAGTCGTTTGGTGGAGTAAATGTATGAAATATGTTGGGGAAGCATAATTTGATGATTTTATTAGCATGTGTAGAACTTATGCAATATTTTTGAAGTGCTGGTAGAGTTTGGGAAGGTTTGGGAATAGGTTTTCCAATAAACCCCTCTCAAAACATGGTAAAATGAGGGTTTGTGAACATGGCAATTTAGAGGTTGTTTCACACCTTGGAAATTGTTGATTTGGGGCATTAGTGGTCTGTGGAGAAGGTTTGAGTAGTTTTGGGAAGTTGGAAAAAAGTTCTAGTGGTACTTGCTTTGGAAAAGTGGGTTAGTTTTCCCTTAAAAACTAAGGACAGTCAATTTTTGAGAGTGATGTTACAAAACACTTATAGGGAAATTTTGGGTATGTTTTAGAAGGAAAAAATGGGTATCTAAAACATCAATTTTTTTCTAGGTATGTGGATATTTGAGGATGTTATGTTCACTTTTGACCGGTTGGTCAATAACATGGAAGACTAGGTGAGTTTGGAGAAATCTATCAAAATAGGGTTGTAAGAGGTGAAAGTTTGTTTGAATTGAGTAAAATTGTGATTGAGATCAAGTTGATCCCCTACTCACAATCAATTTTCTCATGTTCTAGGTCTTAGGTGTGCTTTAAACCCTCTGAAAAAACTCTAAGTGTAAGTCCCTTTACATTAGTTCTAATTCATTGTTGACCAATATTTACCCATTCCTAGTTTTCTAAGTCGTATCTTGAGCCACTAAATCCATTTACTCACCATCTCCTTGAGCTTAGTATTCCTGATCATTGCCTATAGAGTCATTACAAATCTTTCTTTATATTATGCGGGTCACAATATTTTAATATGTGCCTTTTTCGTAAGTTTGAGTTCTAAATATTTTTCTAACGTCCTTTATCTGCAAGCCTAAGCAAGCTGCCCCATTTTAAGTCATGAATAAGCACATGTTCTTATTAATGTCCTTAGTAATGCTTGGCAGGTCCCATTGAGTGCATTCTATTAGTTCCCCTCTAGCTTGTGGGAATAAAATAATGAAATTAAAAAGTCAGAGGGATGGCAGGCAGGTGACACCTGTCCACCCTCGTGGCAGGCCCTATCACTGTTTGAAGGAACTAATGGCTAAATGTTACTAAATCAATGACTATGATGGTGTGCTATGGGTTAATCTTAACCTGTCCCCCGCTAGCCCGTGGGAGACCCACCAACATGTCCTGTCTCTCAAAGGGGAAGCAGGGAGGTGCCATGTGGTGTGGATCTAAACTATCAATGGAACTATAAAGGAATGGAATATTTTTGAAATATTTCAACATAAGGTTGAGAAGCATTAACACCTGCACTACTAAAGAATTCATTTGTGCACATGGTAAATTGTAACACAAGATGTTTTAATCTTGGTCGTTCGTTAGGTCCAAAGGTTATGCACTAAGGTATATGGTTTGATAGATAAAAGGTGTGCAAGATAAAGGTGCTAGATTTAATCTAGGTCATTCCCCACCTCCTCAATGTTGTAAGATTCCCATAGATTAAACCCAAAGGGGAAGCAAGGAGGTTGACACGTAGCTAGTTTCAACGCTTGTGAAGATGGTGGAGCCCACAGGATGACTTGGAGACAATTCCACATGGCACATTTTGATTCATTAATGGTGACAGTCATCTATGGTTAGGTTTTCAAACTAGTTTGACTTGATCAGGGCCATCCATCAGGCCATCTCGTCATGAGATCAACGGCTGGAATTTAAAGTTCATGATTTAGGCTAAGTGATCCATTCTAGTTCATGTGAGAAAACAATAATTGTGGATATGACGCCAGACTACTAAATTGGTTTACTTTAAAGCTATAAAAACTTGTTTTAAAGCACAATTTCCAATTGTTAAAGCATTCAATGTGTCTAAAGATTTCTTGCTACTCATTTCAAGCTTTTTTGATGTCTAGAGATTAGGGATTTTCAAGCGCTTGTAAAATAGTAAGTGATATCGATGCCCTATTTTTCAATTACTTAAAAACTTTCTCACTCGATCATTCTGTCACTAGGATTTCTAGTTTGTTGCATTTATTTTAAGGTTTGATATTCAATTTAAAATATTAGCTTGTTTAGTCTTGCTATTACCTTACATCAAACCCATACCCTAGTTGTAGGCTTATAATTTACTGAGAATTAAACCCTAGTTTTAGTTATCTATCACCCATGGCACCTAAATTCAAAGTGTTTGCTTCAAAAGACCAAGTCTCTAGGTCAAAACCTGTAGTTAGACCTCTGGTTTAGGATTTAACTAAGCAATTGAAACCCTCCACATCTCAAAATCCCAAGGTTTAGTTGTTGTTATGAGGTACTCAAATTGTAGATGGGCTTATTGACAAGCAATGTACTATCAAAGATGTCACATTAACCTACAATGAATGGGCACAGTTCAACCATTGCTTTGGAAACTGAAACTATGGCATTGCTATTGGTAACCCCTAGAGATTAGATATGGTAAAATTGGTTGTGTCAAATGTATACATGGATGTTGATCTTTTGATGGTAGTGGTGGCAAACTATAACCCAATTTCTAGAATTGTAAGAACATATGCCAATATAGAACTGGTTAAGGTCACCAATGATGAAATTGTTGAGGTTTTCAATCTAACTGAGTGGAGTGAGGAAATGGTAAATATTGATGAGAAGGTACTTAGAGCCGAATATGAGAAAGTCAGGCACACCTTTAATATATCAATATTGTAGAATTTCTTAGCATCTGTCAAGGGCCAAGGGAAGATCATTTTGGGCCCATCAAATAAAGAGTCATTCCCCATCAATTACTTTGTGACATACTTCCAAAGAACATTCTATTCTTTATGCCTAATCTTAGGTTTTGACCCATCCACATGCATGCTTATGGAAAATATGTATATGGTTGTACATATCCAGCATCCCACTTGCAACACACTTTATGACTTTGGGTCATACTAGGTTGAAAGGATACATGAGGGCCTGGTTGCACTAAAGAATGGTGAGAATGGGGAGATATTCTACTGGTATTCTCTATTCATGCATATGTTTATGTTCAAGGGTGCTACTTTGGAAAAGATATGACATTGGTTAGAAAGGAGGGTGATATGTGTTGGCCTCCTCTAATGGTTCAATAACTAAGCCCTTAGAGCGGTGACTTAGAGATTAGACATTTGCACTAAGGAGCTATCTTACTCATCATGAAGGTGCATTTCATTATCAACCTAGGGACTTAAACTTGAAATGGGTCAGCACTGTATGTGCACTAGGACTCCACTGCAGTCATCCTCATCCTACAACTAGAAAAGGAACAAAACTGGAAATAAAATACTGGAAAGAAATTAATACAAGAATTGAGCATGAATCAACAACTACACTGAGCATCAACAACTGAACTAGAATGGATAATAGAAATAGAAATCCCAACAAATAGATAGGCAACTAAGGAACATCCACAAAACAAAGTTCCAATGGCTACAAGAACATACAACTATTGAAATCGAAACTAGTTACTGAACTAAAAAATAACTATTAAACTAAATGGGTGAAATTCTCACCAAGTGGGCCCCCTTGAGTGAGTCTTCCTTAAGCTAACTCATATGCAACAAATCAAAATATCATTTTATTCCTTGAAAACATGATTACAACATATCGGCAATATGATTTTATTACTTAAAATAAAAATGCAAGTACAATATTAGAACATCCAACCTTATGAAAAGGGGCATCTGACCATTATTTATAGAGGGAAAAACTTCTCATTAACCCTAAATAACTAGGAAATTGACTCCAAAAAAATAGGATGATGCCATTTATTGAAAGCATAGAAAAGAGAGGGAGGAAGTTATGCATGCACCAGATTAGGTCAAAGCAGACTTGCCCCAATGAGGATCCAACACAACACACTTCCTAGATTTTCTCAACTAACAAACATGATCATTTAAAACGTAGTTATAGTCTTCCATTCAAACTAGGAATTTCCCTCCTTTGACCTTTTAATGACAATCTTTTTGACTTCCTTAGCAACCAACCAGCTAGTAGGAGTTTCTTCCATTTTGCAAGCTTCGTTTACATCAGCATCTTAATGTGAACCTGCATAATGACATTAGCATGCACAAACAATTGCATATCCATAATTACCTTAAAGTAACATCCATTCAACCACATGTAAAATTAACATAGATAATTCACATAGCATGTTAATGTCATCAAAAGTCACAAGGATAATTTTATGCCCAAGGTTTATGGATTTAAGCAAATAACACGAGAGTGTCAACAACTAGGTGCCAAAGTCTATAGTAACAATAGCAAATATATGATAAACCCTATCAAAATTGAGCCATTAATTGGAATCATCATCTCTCCCCAACCTAATGTTTTGTTGGTCCTTTAGTAGAGGGAACTCTATTCCTTTGCCTTGTCAAAGCTCTAAAGTCACCAATTTCTAGTTGTCCCAGATTAGTCTTTGCAGTATCTGAATGGGATCTTAGTAGAACCCCTGCTTGTTTTCCAATTTGCTCCACCTTTTACTTTTTGTAGCTATGCCATACTAATAATATCTGTAATCTGGTACTGGCCACAATAGATTAGGTGGCTGAAATGTCAATGGAAGCCAATACTGTTGCCTCATCCTTCCAATCTGTATGTACCTGGTACATCATTTACATGTTGGAGTATAATTTTGCAAGGAATAGGGTTCAACCTGTTTCAACTGATCTGTCTAACTATTCCACCTCTATGATAGGTACCCCATTACTATTTTCCCTATAGTATCATCTACCTGCTCATATTCTTGATATGCTTCCTCCCTAACAGGCATGATCCTATTTTTGTAGCTTGGGAAATAAATAATTTTATGCCATTTATAGTAAATGTCTAAAGGGTTACTGGATTCAGCTCTGAGAGACAAGGGGGTATGAAGTTCTCTTTCCCTATAAAATTTAAATTGCTTCCCCCAGTTGATTTCATTCTAGATCCATGACATGAATTCCCTCAAATGGATATCTCCAATATATAGTAATGGGTTATATTCATGATCATTAGGCACAACATAATTATGCAAGTATAACTCACACAACATATTTTTAACTTCAAGAGGAGAAGATTGGTAGGCTTGGAAAAACTCATGTGGAGTTTCAATAGAAGGGCTTAAACCTTAAATAACCCTTGACAACTTGACGAAAAGATGTTTCTCCTTCAAAGGCAATGCATATACTCTTGGAGGAGTTCTGCATGCCATCATTTGTGGCACTAGAGCCACCACATTATCTAATTTATCCTTTAAGCCAGAAATCTCTGCATTCTTTTCTTCAATTTCAGCATTTTTCTTTTTGACCTCTTCCTATAGCTTGCATCTTTCCTTTTTCCACTCCTCCTCTTTCCTTTGCATCTCACTCCATAAGTTCAAGGCTACAAGATTCCATGAGAAAAAGGGGGAGGTTTATGTTTTCCTACCAATATCTTTCCTCGCACCAATTCATGTTGTTCAAATGGCACTAGTTGCAGTGATTATGGTCATTTATCTTGCTTTGGTTGTAGTGGTTCTAAATTTTCAACCTGCTCTGCAATAGAAGCAAGCTTTGTTAATCTTATGTTTTCTTATTCCTCAAAAATGTCTTCCACTTCAACATTTACCTACCCCTTAGGAGCTTCTTCCTCCTTCTTAGGTTTTCTTTTGAGTCTAGGGCTTCTTTTTGGAGGCATATCAATAGCTGGCTCATTTTATTTTGGTTTCTTCAGAGGGTTTTTTATGTTTTTCAATGGCTGCAGGAAGACCAGTGTCATCAGCTTTTTGTTTCCTAGGGCTTGGTGTTACTTTTTCTGGCATTTTCTTCTTGGCCTTCCATTTTCTAATTTCTACCTCTCTCATTTATGCTTCCTCTTTTTTAAGTGTAGCCATAGTTCAAATTGGGGATTTGGGAAGAACATTGACATCAAGGTCTGAGGATGAACTTTCTTCATCTAAATACTCTGATTTAGAGGAGCCAGTTTCTATTGTTGATTCAATTGCAGGAGGGTTTGTGCTAGGGTTTGTACCAGAAGTTGAAGCTCGAGGGGTGGTTCTAGCAACCCTCTCACCCCTACTAACCCTACAAGCTTGAGGCTAACCTCTAGGATGCACATTTTCTAGTCTGAACTAATCAATGTTCACAAATTCTTCCGATGTCATACTAGACACTTCTTGTAAATATATTTCTACTAACAATTTTATCAAACAATGATGGGAGACAGAATTGTCCCTACCTTTTTGTGTTTCAGCTACCATGATTACAAGGAGCTTGTACAATGCATCGGGAACATTCATCTTTTTGTCATGTCTCATATGGTTTAGGAGCTTAAAATTCATAGAATGGAGGCATGATTGGTGGCCCTCACAGGTAATATATTTGAGAATGTAGACATCAACTTGTTTCCACTTTTCTGGCAGAGAAGTTCTCCTCATTCCTTTCTTATCTACAAAAAGCAGAGGATCACTAGGTTTAGTGAATTCTACCTTAGCTGACCTCGCATCCCTGGAAGTAGGGTACGACTCTCCTTCAGTAGACAAACTCTTTACTTCAACAATTCTCTCCTCAATGGCTATAACTTCTAGCCCTTTTACCATTTCCTTCTCATCCAAAAGTATCTATGTAAATTCCAGAGCAATATCCTCATTGAAACTATCTAGTTTCAAAAAGTAGTCCAACCATCCACAATTCTTGAATTTAGCCAGAGAGAGTGCATCATGTAGTATCACATCATGAACTATAGTTTCATTTCTAATCAGGTGACCTCCCATAGTTTCTACCCTCAATCAGGCAAACACCTCTGCAAAATTTTATTTCCTGCAATCCTTCTCTAAACCCAATTTCTTATGCTTCCTGCAACTCTTCTTCAATGCTAATGCCAATGTAATAGGAAATTTACCTTTTCTTGGTGACGTTATGACTATGACTAAGGTAGTAAAGAAACATAAATGAGGGGTATCATCAAGAAAAATGGCGGCGGTTCAGTATTATATCACACATGCAAGCCGTCATTTCAACTATATTATTTCAAATTGGTTCATTTCAAATTTGTTGACATGTATGACACGTGTACATGTGGGTTCACACTCCCCCCAACCTAAATTAGAGCATGTGTCCACACAAGCTAGGTGGTAATGATGATGTGACATGTGAAATATCAACATTAATATACAGTAATTAAATAAATGCATCTAATATAATTAAGATATAACAAGTTGTTTCACACGCACCTAAAAATTTGGAGTGTTGTTTGAAAAAAATGTGGAAGGAACTACGGGTTACTTTAAAAGTACAGTTGAGAAATTAAATGAAGTGGTGATGGAATGAAGTGATGGTGGAGTCATGGAAGAGAGAGAAAGGATGGAGATGAATGGGTGGATCGATTTATCAATGAAGAAGTTGATTCCCACAAAAGTGGAAATCTTTATTATGATGTGATTGTATGCATACCTTGACTAGTCAGAAGGAGGGACACTAGGTTCATTTCCTTTGGCTGTAGGAAGGTCAGAGGTTTGGGTTGAATAAATTGTTGCATGAATTTTTGTTTGGAAGTTGGTTTATGATATAACCTGAGACGGTGATCGTTGACCAAGAGCTTGAATCTGACAGGGTCAATAGTTGTGAGTTGAACAACACCATTGGAGAAGACTTTTGCAATTTCATATGGTCCCAACCACCTAGTTTGTAATTTACCTGCATTATCTTGATACTTGGAATCATAAAGGAGGGCCCCAGTCACCTAGTTGGAACTTCTTTTCCTTTATGTATTTATCATGCCATTTGACACTTTGATTTTGCACCATCTCAGTATGATGAAGGCCTAACTTTCTTATTTCATTGAAGGCATTCAACTGCATGATTTTGTCCTTTTTTTCCTCAAATATGTCTATCCCAAGATCTAGTGTAGTTCTCAGAGTTTTATGATCAAACTCTATAGGCATCATGGTTGTTTTCCCATACAGTAATTCAAAAGGAGTGAAACTTTTGGTTGTCTTCCAAGTGGTTCTATAAGTCCAGATAACTTCTAGCAACCTATTTTCCCAATCTTTCCTATGAATGGCCACTATTTTGGTCAAGATAGCATCTATTCCCTATTGGTTACCTCAGACTGGCAATTGACTTGAGGTTGATAGGGGTAAATTTCCTATGCCTTACATTATATTCATTGACCAATTCTATGACAAGGGTTGATGTAAACTAAACCCCTTGATCTGTCACTCTCTCTAGGAACCCCATAATGTGTGAAGATTTCTTCATAGAGGAATTCTACAACTTTATTATCTTTGGCATGTTTCATAGCTTTAACCTCAACCCACTTGGTCACACAGTCAGTGCAAACTAAGATGTAGGATTTTCCATTTGATGGTGGATCAATTGGACCTACAAAATCAAGTCCCCATTTATCAAATGGTATGATGAATACCTGGGGGTATAGAAGCATCTCATTAGATTTAGTTGGCCAACCCATCCTTTGACATCTATCACACTTCCTAGTATACTTGTCTGCATCCTTATGAAGTGTGGGTTAGAAATATCTTGTATTAAGAATATTCATTACTATCCTCTTAGTGGCAAAGTGCCCTCCACAAGGTTCATTGTGGCATGCATGTAGTATATCATATGTTTCATCCTCCCTTACACATCTCCTCATTATATCATCTGGTCTAGTGTAGAATAAACATCCTACAATCCATAAGAAAGGAAAAGTTTTCTCAATAAACACCCTTCTCTCTTTTGGAGAGAAATGAGGAGAAACTCTCCCTGTAACTAGATAATTGGCTATATCTGCATACCAAGGTGTGTGCAAACTGATGGAAAAAAAATTTTCATCAGGGAAAGAGTCATAAATGACTTGAGTATCCTTTGATGTACTCAATCTGGAGAGAAAGACCACCACAACATTTTCCTTTCCTGGTTTGTCTACAATGGTGATATCAAATTCCTGCATTAACAACAACTACCTTGCTAGCCTACTTGAAATCAAGGGCTTATTCATGAGGTATCTTATGGCTGCATAAACTGTATGGACAAATATCTGATATCCTATTATGTAATGCCTAAACTTGTTAAGGGCATAGATGACTTCCAACATCTCCTTCTCTATCACTATGTAATTAAACTCAACTCCCTGTAGGTTTTTGCTGACAAAGTAGATTGCATTCTCAATTGCTCCCTCTTTTTGTCTCAAGATAGATCCTATAGCATAAACAAATTCATTTGTATGAATATGGAAAGGGAGTTCCCAATTAGGGACTTTGAGTATAGGAGCATGGGTTAAGGTTGCTTTTAAATCAAAGAATGCTTTGTCACACTCCTCTATCCATTGGAACTCAACATCTTTAGTTAGAAGATTGTACAGTGGTGCGACCATCTTACTGAAATATTTGATGAAGTGCCTATAGTATCCTACATGTCCTAGGAAACTTCTAACATCTTTTTGCTTGGTAGGAATAGAAGGATTGGTAATCACCTCAATCTTGGTTGGGTCCACTTGAATTCCTCTCTGAGAGATGTAGTGGCCAAGGACCACTCCTTCCTGCATCATCATGAAGCATTTCTCATTGTTCAAGGACAAATTATGGTCTTCACATCTCTGTAAAATTTTTCTTATATTTTCTAATGCTTCTACAAAATTAGTACCATAGGTAGTAAAATCATCCATGTAGATCTCCATACAATCATGTGAGATATCTAAAAATATACTAATGACTGCTCCTTGAAAGGTTGCAGGTGCATTACATAAACCAAATGGGATTACTGAGTAGGAATAAGTCCCCCAAGTACAAATAAAGGTTGTCTTCTCTTGATCCTTAGGTGCAATCTGTATCTGATTATAACCACTAAATCCATCTAGGAAAGAAAAATACTATTTACCTGCAAGTGAATCCAATACTTGGTCTATGAAAGGAAGGGGAAAATGATCCTTTTTGGTGGCAGAGTTTAGTTCTCTATAGTAAACACAAACTCTCTATTTACCTCCCTTTTTAGGAACAATTACCAATGGGGACACCCATTGGTTGTCTAAGATAGGGTAGATAAATATTGCATCCAATAATTTTTGTAATTCCCCTTTTACAATATCCCTCAATGCAAGGTTGATTCTCCTTTGTGGCTACCTTACTAGTATGCAATCATCTCTAATAGATAGCCTATGAGTATAGAGCTTGGGATCCAATCCTTTCATGTCATGGTAATCCCATGCAAATGCATGTTGATGGGTCTTCAATAGGTTTGTCAGGGACAACTGTTGTTCTTGATTCAACTTGTTAATATTCAAATTGTTTCCTTCTGAAACTTGTACTTGTGTGGTCAACTCAATCATGGTTGTTTCACTAATGCTTGGAATTTTTAACTCACGTGGAAACAATGTGTGAAGCATGTCTATTGTTGTAGGAAGTTCAAGTGTAGGAGGAGCAGACATAAGTGTCTTGACTGGACCTACAAAACCAGAGTCATGAGTGGATGATTCTTCACACACCTCACAATGGTTCTGAATTATGTGGGATAATACTTCATCTTCTTCCTAGAGCTACATAAAAGGACTTATTCCTATCATCATGAGTTGTGCCATTGAATTGAATTCCTTGGCCTCTTCTCCAACATGTGGCCATATGGGGTTATCCATATCATGGGATGGTTTAGCAGGAGGGTAGAGAACAAGCTTTTTAGTGCTTCTCCCATTAGAAATAGTAATGTCCCCTAACCGACATCCAATGTAAGCATCTGTTGTGTCTAACCACAACCTACCTAGAATAATGAGATACCCTCCTAGTGTAGCTTTAGGGGAGAGGATCATGAAATCTACTGGGTACTCCCAAGAGTCTAGAGTTACAAAAAGGTATTCTACTATACCATCTAGTTTGACAATGGAACTATCAACAAGCTGCAAGACAGTAGAAGTAGGTCTCATATTTGCAACATTCAGTTGATGTAGGATATCTTTAGTCATCACATTTATTGCTACTCCCAAGTCAATCAAAGTATTCTTTATTTGGATTCCATTTATAATAACTCCTACCACAGGACTACCTGGGTCAGTGTATTTAGGAACAGTAACTTTCCCAAGCATGATATCTGCCAACTGTCCCACTAAATGAACGGTAGTGGGGTCTTTCTTTTTCCTCCCTGGATTTTTGAGACATGCTTCCTTGATTGCTTTGATATATATGGGGACATCTTTTATGGCCTAGAACAAAGGTATCTTAACACATATGTGTTTCAATTGATCCAGAATGTCAAAGGTTGTTTCCTCCTTCTCTTCCTTTTGTTTAACAACTTCTAACCTTTGAGGAAATGGTGGGTCTTAATCAGACTGTTGAACTAGTTCAAGGTTTTCAGGCATACTTGGTTGAATAGGGACATTCTAATGCTCCTCTTCTTCCACTGGAAGCTTGGTGATGATAGGAGTGGAAGGAGTTGTAAAAGTGATTCCTAAGTATAGATGAATGACACTCACACTCATAGCATATGCAAGAAATTGGTTAGGATCTGAAGAGTAGACTGGTTGCTGCTATGGTTTGTTATTTGGGTTAGGTGTGGGTTGAGCTAGTAACTAAGTAGGTCTAGGTGTGCTAGAGCTTGAGCTAGTAGGAGGAGGCATGGTGGCAGGCTATTGAGGTTGTGGAGGTGGTTGCATGTAACTAGTTGTCTTGGTTGGCCATTGTTGTCCTCCCCTCCATTGGGATGTCTGCTACCAGTTTCCTAGAGGTGGCTGCCAATTCCCTTGGAATTGCTACCAATTCCCCTAAGATTGTTGCCACTAGGGTGGAAATTTTTGGTGATTGGGCCAGGTGTTTGGAGGGTTGTTCCAAGGCGGAGGTGGATATCGTCCATAGTTGGATGGTTATGGGGGTTGCCATTGATTACCAGATGCATACGAATTGAAATAAGGCCTAGTAAAAGATAATAGATCTGGTGGCATACCTTGTCTCGGGGCCCATGGTCTCCTTTGTGCAATGTAGTAGACTTGACATCATCACCCTAGATTGGCTTGAACTCAGGTGGGATCTACTTGTTGTCAATGTTTGCTACCATTTTGCATCTACATTCCTTCTTCTTTTGTTTGCAATGAGGGCAATGTTCTACCAACATTGCCTCGACCTCATGTTTCTTCTTTGCTTGAAGTGTATCTAGCTGAGTAGCCTGGTTGTTTATGATGTCTTGCTTGAAATATTCCAACAAGTGAGTAATCTCCATCCTTGAAACTCCATTGGTGGAGGATTTACCCATAGAGGATTGGTAACCTCTTCCTTTCTTTAGAGTTGCCTTGGAGTAATTCTGACATATCTTCTTAATATCATCCCAAGGAACTTGGGTGATATCTCCTCCTCCCATCAGGTTCAGAGCATCAATGTAGTTTTCATTGATCCCTCTAAGGAATAGTAGATTTTGAGACTCTTCATTGAGTGTATGATGTGGAGATTTCTGCAGGAAAAATAGAAACCTTGAAATATAGTCCTCCAAACTCTCATCTTCCTTCTGTTGCATCCTAAAGATATCATCTCCTCTCATATCACTACCCTTGCAGTATTCTTTGTACTTCTCAAGAAACTTTGTTTTCATATCATCCCAAGTCTCTACAATATTCCTACCTAAGCTCATAAAACATCTTAATGCAGCTTCTTTCAAGGTGGTAGGAAACAATTTAAGCCTATGAGCATCAGTAGTATAGTCATAGCTTCTATAGAGGATATCAAACTCAAATAAGAAAATGTTAGGGTCTTCTGTGACAAGCCCATAGAACTTAGGAAGAACTAAAGCAGGGATGTTTTTGAGGTTATCAACTTCATTTTGATGAGTGATAGGAAATGGAAAAGATGGCTGGTTGGGTCTGTTTTGATTTACATCAGCCATACCTGCTTGATGGAGTGCCAAAGGAAATTAATTCTCAATCAGGTTTTGGGAAACTTGGTCTTTAGAGGAAGTTTCAGAACTGGTCAAATTGGGAAATACATCAGCAAAAGGATTTTCCTCTTCTTCTTTGTCTCTTGGTAGATTTTGAAACTCAACTAGTTGGTTATCGGGATTAGGATCATTAGGAAGGAATCTCTCATGAGCATCTCTTCTCTTGCCTTTATGCATGTGGTATTAACTGAGTATCAACTAACTCACACAAAGAATTGGTGCAAGAATAGCAGATCATTACTTTTCTCAAATGAAGGGTATGCTAAGAACAAACTTCAAAGATACTATAGCAAGAAAGAAACTATAAATGACTCCAAAGAACTTCCTAGTTTAACACCATCCCCGAAAAATGGCACCCAAAATGTTGGCCTCCTCTAATGGTTCAATAACTAAGCCCTTAGAGCTGTGACTTAGAGATTAGACATCTGCACTAAGTAGCTATCTTACTCATCATGAAGGTGCATTTCATTGTCAACCCAGGGATGTAAACTTGAAATGGGTCAGTACTGTATGTGCACTAGGACTCCACTGCAGTCATCCTCATCCTACAACTAGAAAAGGAACAATATTGGAAATAAAATGCTGGAAAGAAATTAATATAAGCACTGAGCATGAATCAACAACTACATTGAGAATCAATAATTGAATTGGAAAGGATAATAGAAATAGAAATTCCAGCAAACAGACAAGAAGCTACTCTGTTTGCCTTGGTTGCAAGAACAGTCATAGAACAAAGTTCCAATGTCTACAAGAACAGACAATTGCTGAAACCGAAACTAGTTATTGAACAAAGAAATAACTATTAAACTAAATGGATGGAATTCTCACAAAGTTTTCCCCCTTGAGTGAGTCTTCCTAAAGCTAACTCTGATGTAGCAAATTAGAATATCATTTTATTCCTTGAAAACATGATTACAACATATCAACAATATGACTATATTACTTAAACTGAAAATGCAAGTACAATATCAAAACATCCAACCTTATGAAAAGGGGCATTTGACAATTATTTATAGAGGGAAAAGCTTCTCATTAACCCTAACTAACTAGGAAGTTGACTCCAACAAAATAGGGGGATTCCATTTATTGAAAGCATAGAAAAGAGAGGGAGGAAGTTATACATGCACCAAATTTGGTCAAAGTAGACTTGCCCCAACAATGATCCAACACAACACACTTCCTATATTTTCTCAACTAACAAACATGATCATTTAAAAGGTAGTTACAATCTTCCATTTTAAAGTAGGAATTTCCCTCCATTGGAAGTTTCTCTCTATTGAGAGTTTCCCTCCTTTGACCTCTTAATGACCATCTTTTTGACTTCCTTAGCAACCAACCAGCTGGAGGAGTTTCTTCCACTTTCCAAGCTTCGTTTACATCAACATCTTAATGTGAACCTGCATAATGACATTATCACGCACAAACAATTACATATCCATAATTACCTTAAAGTAACATACATCAACCACATGTAAAATGAACATACTAGATAATTCACATAGCATGTTAATGTCATAAAAAGTCACAAGGATAAGTTTATTCCCAAGGTTTATGGATTTAAGGAAATAACATGGAGAGAGTCAACAACTAGGTGTCAAAGTCTATAGGAACAACAACAAATATATGATAAACCCTATCAAAATTGAGCCATTAATTGGACTCATCAATATGCATCTACCTATCCAATGTTGGACCAGAATCTTGGATAGAAATGATAGTCAATCTAGTTTTGTGGTGTTTGAGAATGTTTTTGAGAATGTTTTTTCTTCCAAGTTGAGGGTTTTGATTTTGAATATTCCAAGAATCCCTACAATCTTGCATGATTTTTTGAGGCCTAAAGATAGGAGGCCCAACTTGAATATTGACCACAATTGGGGGAATGCAATTCCTTACCCAAGCTATACAACCTTAGAGTATATGGTACAAGTGTATCACCACATATTCTTCCAAGCGATGTGCTGCTAAGGATATGATTGGTTTCCTTGAAGTGGCGTGGTAGTTAGGGGATGTAGAATTTAATCACCTACAAAATAAAAGGAAGGGAATTTTTTTCCTTACATACATTATTTTCTTTGATTATGTCATGAAAGAAGGAGGATGGAGAAATATTGTTGATTTCCTCAAGTCATATGAGATGAAGAGGGTCAGAGCAAGAAACCATGATCTTGAGGGTTTCATGGCAGGAATAAAAGCTAGAATCAGAAGTTCTAGATTCATTCATAACTTCTACTTCCCTAAAGATGTAATCAGGAACAATTTTTACTTTCAAAAGCAAGATGATAGGAAGATGAAATGGATTTCCTTCAATGAACTAGAAAATGAAATGTAATCAAAGGACCCATAGTTCTTGGCTCTTAGAGACATAAAGGATGAAATTCAAAGGATTGAATATGTTTTTCAAAAAAATTATCAAGTAGTGGGGAGGTTGAAATAAGAAAGGCTAGTCCAGGACAAGGGGAAAGTTGTATTAGGAGAGGAGAAAGACAAGGGAAAATCCATTGTGATGGAAGAAATACCCACCTAAAAGTCCCTTAAGAAAATAATTGTGTTCAAAAGGAGAAAGGATAGGGTGAATGAAAAGCAATCAATGACCACCTCTTCTCAACAAGAGGAGGCAAGAATGCCTTCACTGGCACATGATATGCCACCATTGTCTCCCTCAAGGTCAACTAGTCCTAAGATTATAGAGATTGATTCACCACAAAGGGTGTCATACCCACCAAGGCACCCACCTCCAAAGAAACAAAATGTAGAATCAAGTAGCTTGGTGGATTATGCTAAGGATTTTGAGGATGAAATACTTGTTACTAAGGAAGAGATGCAACAAGGTATTCCTTCTCCCCCTAGGGAGATGGCTCCATAGAAAATGGGTTTTAGACTAAGCAAGGTGGACTTGACTAGCATGAATAACACAGATGATGTCAAGGAAGAGGCTTGCAAACAATTCATGGATGATGACTCATTTGTCAAGACAACTTCTTTCAGAGAATTTTCTTGGAGAGTAAAGAAGGATGAGAATGTTAGTAATATTTCCAAGAAAATGAGCCTAAACCTCCAAATTCTTGATAAGGTTATACAAGCTCAAGTTATGCAAGAAATGAAAGAAATATTCCAAGGTATAACAACACAAGAGGGTAGAGAATTAGTAAGAAAAAGTGGTCTTCTCTTACTTCCAGAATGGGACCTTGCCTCTGTTGTAGCATTTGATATAGTGAGGAGGTATGACAGGCCCTTGTACAATATAGAAGAGGAAGCAACAATTGCACTACAGGGATCTACTTTTAGTGAGCAGTGGGACACACTGGCAATTTGGGTCTTATCCCCAAACACAAAGAAGCCAAAAGTTGTAGAGCCATCTACATATTATAGGGGAGGTTTGATCATCAAGAGGGTATCTGATACCTCTACAATTGAAGCAGCCATAATGCCTATAAATGTTGCCCAATTCATAAAGGAAATGGTAGAGTCTATAATGGTTGAGAAAGAAAAGTTTAGAAAGATGTACAATGATTTGTTGGTTGAATATGGAAAAGGCCAACAAAAGATTTTGGAGCTACAAATAGAAATGACACTATTAAAAGAGAAGATACAAAATATGCAATCCAATGTGACCATGCAAACAAACTATGTTTCTCCTTCTTCACCATAGGAACAAACACCTTTTGCCCCAATTCCTCCCACAAATGTTTCATTGGCAATTGTGTAATATAATATGGGAAATGTCCCTATAGCAATTGAAGAACCAAGTACATTAGGTGCACAGTAGGCAGAGGAAATCAACAAGGAAGATTTGCTTGAGAAGCTAAAGAAATATGAAGAAATATGCAAATAGCAAGACATTGATCCTTGTCAGCAGTCTAAAGATTGTGAACGTAGTGTTGGAGCATCTAAACAAGGGAATTGATAAGAGATTGAATAACATCCGGTGAACCATTTGAATCTAGACCTTGCACAAACACAATAAACATGCAAACAATTAGATCAAACACAAGGTTAGAAACAAATGATTCCTCAAGAAATCCATTTGAAATTTGCAAAAGATAAGAAATGAAAATGAAGAACACAAATGAAACAATTAAATCCTATCTAATGCAAGAAAACTCTTGATCTCTTGAGGGAGTTAGTGCCAATTTGATGTGGAAATTGGCCCTTTCCCAACTCCTTTTGCAAGCTTGATGATGAACGAATGAAGAAGAATGAGAAGAGAGTGATCCACTTGATGAAGACTTTGAATGTATGCTCCAAGCTAAAATCTGCAAAAAACCTAGCTATGATTCAATGAGATGGATGAGAATTGCTAAGTATTTTAGCATGGTAACTTTGCTTGAGATGTGGATGATCAAATGCATGGTGAAACATTCTATTTATAGAATGTTGAAATGGAAACAAAGCCAAAATAGAGCAATGTGGGACAAAGATTTGGCCAATGGCAAAATGCCACTTGTCCAAATGTGATTAGATGAGGAATGAGCAAGTTTTGACAAATGTGCCAATAAATGCATTTTTGAATTTGAATTTTGAGAAAAGACATGTAAGAGGGGGAAAGAAAATTGCATTGAATGCCACTTGGCTCAAGGCAAGGACATGTAAGAAGAAGTAAATGCCTTGTTGGAAGGACTTGTAAGAGAGAGTAAATGACATGTTGGAAGGACATGTCATTCAAATTTTGAATTTGAAATAGAAGAATATTCCTCCAAAAGGTGCTTTGTTGAGGGAAAATGAAGATTTAATAAATCAATAAATTGATTTATTTGTGCAAGTGGAGATATCTTAGAGAATGCAAGTGGGTGAGATTAGTATTTAATCATGGTTAGATTAAATAAAATGATGATTATGTTAGTTTAATGATGATTAGGTGAGTTGACTTATTTTGACTTAGATTTTTGGATTAATTTAAATCAAACAAGAGAGGAAATGATTTAATGAGTTTAATTAACTAAACATGTTTTGATTATTTAATTAAAGAGATTGAAGTAAGATTAAATTAAATAAGATTTTAATTTATTCAATTTAATAGATAGACTTTAGAGATTTAATTAAATAAAATTAATTATTTAATTAAAATAGGGATAATTATATCAGATGAATTGATTTAATTAACAAGGGAAAGTGACTTAATTAGACAAAAATAATAATTTATTTAATTAAGAGATGAATATTGATGAATTTAATCAGATAAGGAATTTGATTAAACAAGACCGAGGGATGATTTAGGAAACGACATGTTAGTAGATCGAGAGTTAGATGAGCAATGTCAACTTGTACATTTTGCTTGTCTCACAACATCCATGCTAATTATTCCTCTATGTTTAATGTTGTGAAATTTTTTTGATAGGGACAAGGAAGTGGCTATCCCACTCATGGAGAGATGGATTCCAAGGTACCAGGACCTCAGGATCATGGTTGTTGGATCCAAACATGATGTTAACAAGCCAAACAACATCCAACCCACTCTCAAGCTTGTAGGAGGAATTCAAGAATTCCAAGGAAAGATCGAGCCTTTGGAGACAAAAATAAGGTAGTTGGTTGGAAGGTTTGATGAGTTAAATTTTGGTCTGCTCCTAGACATCCTAAATGAAGATGGTGAGGTCCAGTCCCTACAAGATTGGAAGAAGCAATCAAATGAGGTGATTGGGAAACAAGAAGCCTTAATTTGTGAAGGGGCTGACATATGAATGCTAAAAACAATATGGATATTCTCACCCAAGAAAGGATTTCCCTAGAAGAGTTTGAAAAGGAAGAAAATCAAGTTGTTACCAAATATGCTCCATATAGAGCAAAGGTAGACAGTGTCATTGTATTCAATTGGTCCTCAGAGGAGGAGTTTCAACTATGGAAGGATAAATATCTTGATGTCTTGGAGGATTAGGCTATTGTTGTGGGGATGGTTAGTGTAATTTTGGTCTTAAGTTTGCAACAATGGAGAATAATAGTAGGGAGAATACAATACATTGCTTCGAACTAATACAGATTAGGCCTTTGATAAAGTAATGCTAAAATATTTTATTCTCTCTAGTTTAAAATTGATGACAGGGATGCAAGTGTGAAGGTAACTTGTCCTATTTCTCTTTCTTCATTTTATGCTTTTCTTCCTTTGAGATTGGAGTAGGTGGAATGAATTTTGGAAGCACATGGATAAAATGATGCAACAAACTAAAATGTGCCTTTTGGAAGGTGGCACAAATCTTCATCGACAAATGTAAACGATTTTTGTCCCATATGATATTTCCCTCCTTTGAGTTGTAAATTAACTGCATTGAGGAATATTTTGTATCAATCCAATGAGATTAGGACATGTGTACATTCTGGCCTAAAGATTGTTTTCTCCTTCATTTCTATAAGAAGGAATTCATGGCCAAATGTACAAGTTGTTGATTGATTGTAGAGAAAATTTTGCATTAGTGCTTTTTCTTAGGTTTTTTTGAGTCTAGTTGATACACAAATGTAATTTTTGATAATTGTAATAGCATTTTAATAGAAAATGGTGCAAATTCAAGACCATTTCTCTCCTAGTGTATTCATTACATGAGTTATCAATAAAATGATCAAGGGTTGTTTTACTAGTCTTCATAGTGTTTCAATGAATGTGTGGTTTTTCCCTTGTTTTAATTCAAAGAATTAATTAAAATGATTGGATGAAGCTATATGTTCATGTAATTCAAGTATCGGGATCTTTATAAGAAGTTTTGGTTTAGAATGTAATGGTACATGATGTTGTAATGAAGTGTTGTAGAAGACTTACAATGCTAAGTGTTAATCTATTATCCAATTATGCTTGTGTTGGGATTGACTTCATTTCCTAGCTTAAGGCATTGGTCTGGGTTTTGTATTTGTGAAGTATTTCTTGATCTTTCATCAACAAATCAAATTCATAAACAAACTTTCTATTGAACTACAATTGTTATTATTTCATGTTAAGTTCTTTCATTCTCATGCTCCAAATGTTGAGTGTTGTAAAGGAGTAGTCAACTTCTTAAAATATTCCATTTATTGAGCTATTATATGAGAATTCATCTGTTATTTGCAAGGTATCTGGTCATGAAGTGCATAAGTCTTTAGGTACATTGTGGGATCACCCTCTTGAGTTTTGCAGAACTCAAAGTGTAGGAAGAAAGCATTGTTGCTTTCACTCGGCCAATCCCTTTAGGTTGCTAAGGATTGGAATTGGCAATTCCATAGGCTTCTTTGAAGACTAGCTTGGTTCTTAAAAAAATAACCAACAACCATCAAATTGATAAAAAAACATTATAAACACTAAAATTTGTCACTCTGGCTAGGGTTTACCGAAATTTTATTGATTTCTAATTTGTTGTTGACCTTCTCCCCTAGTTCTCGGTATCATTATTCATTTTATTAAGTCCTTTGTGACGTTAGGTTACCAGAACCTTCAAAACATATGTTTATTGTTTATATCATAAATTACTCAACCATTCAATGAAAATTTGATGGATGGTTGTAGTTGCATTCCAGAATGAAATGCACAGAGTAGTAGGATTGCAAACTTAAACCTCTGAAATCACCATATAACCATTACATTTACAAAGATCAATGGTTTAGATTTTTTTGTCAATGTAGGACAACCATGTAATAATTGTGTAGTCCAGAAGTAACATGTTAATGTTTCATTCACTTTAATGCTAAAAAAAGAAGCAAAATTTCTACTGCTAAGTGATTTTATTTTTAAGTGAGAGGTTCAGCACACAAGGAGATTTCATATTGCTCATTGCAGTGCACTAGGGAGATTCTAGGTTCTACTTCCAACAAAGCCAGTCCATGCCTATCAATATTAATCTTTTCAAGAATCAAAATTTGAGTAAGTGAAAGATAGAATTCCTAGGTTACGTTTCATCATTTCTTAAAATATTATTTTGTCAAACTTTGGGTTTAGGCTTGAGAGACTTAAGAAAAATAAGAGGGAATTAATAATTTCACACTGTATAAGCATGTCTACCACCACTAGCAGACCAAACAAATTTGTTGGGAAAGGCAGAGCAAGTTCGGATAGAAAAATAGATTATTTTGGATTACTTAAAACCTTTGATTTGATTGATGAATACCATGATATTTATGGTCTTTAAATCTCTGGTAGGCTTACCTCAGAACTTAGATTTTCATGTGAGAATAAGGCTGTAAACCAAATGCAAGTTAATAGTTTCAGTGCACCATGGGTAATTGGATTAGGGCGCATGATGTTACATGAGGTTTTCTCTTGCCCAAAATTTATCATGGTTTGTGCCCACAATTATGATTATAACAAAAGAGAAATTGTAAATAAAGATACCAAAAAAGAAATTATATCCATTAATGCAAAAGAATTTGGAAAAGTGGTAGGGTTTACAACTGAAGAATTTGGAAATGTCCAAATTGACCTAGAAAATATTCCTAGTGATTATGAAGCAACAGATGAAAGGGGAAAAAATATTTTCCTAAATAAAATAGTTCAAGAAAGAAACAACTTGAAAGGTAACCATAAGCCTCCTTATCATTCTAAATTTTTTAGATCATGGGCTTAGGATACTATTTCAATGCTAGCATTTTGCCTTGGATTGGATAACAATTGGGAAATGGGTACAAGCCTTCTTGAAATGGTATATAATATCGATTATGGTGTTCCACATGTTGAATATAAGTTTATTGATCAAATTGTAGAATCCATGCATATACAATTTTTAATGAGTAAAGGAGGTTCCACCAAGACATTTAGGTTCACAACCTACTTGTGCTATTTTATTCTATTCAAATTTAGTGGAATGTTTCAGACCAACAAGCTTCAAATTTAGTCCTATAGTAATGCTAAGGAAAAGAAAATGGCTCCAGTATATTATTGGACCACTAAGATAAGGATGCATGATTCTCGAAGGAACTACAATCATTTTGTATACTACTTTTTGGCTCCATTGCATCAAGAAATTACAAATACTCCAATGCCTAGATTGCCTATGTCATGTAAAAATTGCATTCAACTAGGAAAAAAGATACAATTGGATGATTGGTACTTAATGGAAGAATATACTGTGCTAATATTTTATGGACCGGGAGTAGAGCCATACAAACTTCCAATACATGGGGCAGAAAGGGTTTTTGCATTGGAATATGTAAGGTAGATGCAAAGTACTAATGAACTACACTTTGTCAGTCAACAAAAGAAGACCTTATTTCCTTCTTTACCTTTTTCATGTTACTAGCAGTATGATCTATGTGACACCATTAAATCAATGATTGTGGCCAATAGGAATGCTGCAAGTAGAATTCAACATCAAAGTAAACCCTTGCTTGAAAATTTGAGAAAAAAGGATTCTTGGGATGAGGTCAAAATAGAAATGGATAAAAGTGTTATTGAGAAAGGAATTTATTTTGAAGAATTGTTAGCAGAAATTATGGCATTGCACTGAAAGACAACATTTTTTATGAAAAAGTAATAAACCATCTAGTAGAGTAAAAATGCCAGATTCTCTAGATAAGGAAGTCACAAATAAAAATTGGTCACGATAAAAAATTATTGCCTTTTGGTCTATGAGGAAGGAGCTAGGTGAACCAAGAACTCTTGCTGACTTTGGAGGTAATGAAGAAGATCGTGAGTTTAGAAAATTGTGGAATATAGCGTATCCCAATGAACATGAAGATCAAGAAACTAATGATGAATCTAATGATGATATGGAATAACAAAGGTATGTCAAAGCCGACTTAAGTGAGGCCACAAAAGAAGCATATACTTCAGGAGCAGCCATAGCCAAAAAAATGGGTTATGAAGGTGGTCCTTTGGGGTCCCAAGGACAAGGTCCTTGAACAGTAATAGATGTAGAGCATAGAAAAAAATTTGATAAATATGGCCTTGGAGCTGATAAAGTAGACCAAGGGCATATAAGTACAGCTAAAACAATTCATTATGTTAGAGCTTCAAATCCTAATCCTCAAGGTTAGATACAATCACAACTAAGACATGCCCATGGTGGAGAACCTAGTGCAACTGCCACTGCCACTGGTGGTGATGGTATGGGTAGTAGTACTAGTAGTGGTCAACATGTTCTACAACAAAAATTACACAGAAGAGGACAACAATAAAAGATACCACACAAACACCAAGTGATCAAGGCATATAGAAGAGGGCAAGGATTTTGATAGGTCCAAGTCCAACTACCATTTCCACCACAAAGGAGTTATTTCCAAGCACTCCCACAGTTAGCGTGGTTGCAACAATATTAGCAACTGCAAGTACTCCAAGTCCCTCACCATTCAAGAATTCCATTGTTCCTACTTCCCCAGGTTTTGATTACATTGAAGAGTTTAAAATGAAATTAGAAATTAAAAAGAAAAGAAGCACCTGATGAAGAGTGTGTCTGTTGTAACTTTAGAGCCTACAACAACCATGGTATTACCCACATTTTCCACAAATAAATAAATTATGGAGTACACAATTGTTGTTCCCATAGTTCAAAATAAACCAGCAAATCAAATGGATCAATTTGAATTTTAGGTGAGAATTTTACAATTGGATTTTTTTGGACTCAAAAATGCTGACAAAATTAATGTATCAAAGAAGAACAATGAATTAGTGTACACAACATTGCTAAATTGAAAGAGAGAGAGAAAGGTTGTAGACTCAAATAGAAAAGTTATAGGCAGACCTAGCAAATGAGAAAGAAAAGAGGAAGACAACAGATAACAAGAGCAATGAATTAGGAAAAAGAATAAAAAAATCCACCTCTACATCAACTAGCAAAGAGGATAGATAAAATGAGAGAGAAATGAATGAACTAAAGCAAAGGCTAGATGAGAGAAAAAAGAAATAAGATGAGGAAAAATCCACTTCAAAAAAATTAAGATAAAGCATTGGGAAAGGAAATGAATAGTGGGAAAAAAATTGGAGAAAGAGAAAAAGAAAAATATATGAAAGATTGGCCGTAGAGCTAATGGAAGAAAAAAATGAAATTAACTCTTGTCAAAATAAGTTAATTGCATTTTGTAGAGAAACAATGAGGTATATGAAACAAAATATCTGGGATGAAATAATGTAGAGGATTAATCATTTCTGTGAATTGTTTCAATTGATTGATGCTATAAGACTACATTATAAGAAGCTCAACCAATATTTAGTGGGCAACAAAAATGTGTTGGCATTAGAGAAATCTGCAAATCAATTTCAAAAAATAGTCTACAAAGCCAGTGACAGTGATTTGAAATCAAAAGGGATTAATAATAATCTTGCTGCCTCAATGATATTGTCATCTATCATTCAAAAGTGTTTGAGAATGCGTGAAACAAAGGAACTTTTGAATTTAGCTGCAAACAAAATGAAGAATATGGATGAAAAGGTAAGGAACTTCATAGGGCTTGATTTTCTAGAGGCTTTTCACACAAATGAGTGATTCATTAGAAAGGATGATTTTAGAAAGAGGGTGGAGTGTGCAAGGAAGATTGATTTGGACTAGTTTCCTCAGAACCCAGATGTGGTGAACTGTTTGGATTCCATCAAACCACTGATAACCTTTAATGTAATTTTGACAGAAGAATTCAAGATAGGTTCCAATTTCAATCATGTGTTGCTAACAAATATTCAAGTGAAACAACATCAATTAGAACAAATAATAATTCCAACACCCAAACAATGGAAGCTGCTAGAAAAGGTGATACAGTTATTTGAGACCTCCTCCATGAAAATAGAAGCCCAAGCCCCCCATGGGACCATACTGTAAACTTTTATTCCTATGTTTCCTGCCTGAGAATTTGGTTGTAAGAAATTTTTGGGATGCTTACTATAACCTATTTGATAGCACATATAGGAAATGTTGTAATTTTTCTCTGTAATAACAAAAGATGACTCAAATACTTAAGTATATTTCTTTAATTTTGAATATCAACCTATCTTGCTCTCTAGTATTGTATTCACTATCTTTTGACTCAAAATAATCAAGGGTTACTTAAAACTTGTCATATCACATCATGTGTTTATGTTATGGATGTTGAACTATTAGCTTGTGTTCAAGGAATGGATTAATATTCCTTTTAGTTATTTATCAATGATTGTGTGAATGACAATGCAATAGGAATTTATAAGTAGTGTGATAAGTTTTGTTCTTTAAAAATGATGCAGAATGACATCAAGGTAAATATCATGGAATACAATATTAAATATTAAATATAATACAATATAAAATATCATCAACTACAGTTTGGAATATCATTCATGAAGTGCAATATAAAATAAAATATCATGAAGTGCAATGATGCACAATTTCATGGTCCATGGAATACAATATAAAATATCATCAACTACAGTTTGGAAATGACTCATGAAGTGCAGTATAAATACCTAAAAGTTGCTTTCATTTCCCAAATGGAGTCAAGGTCCTAAAACTGACATTCAACTTGAGATAAAGTAAAAGAGTCATGTTGATTATGAGTATGGTCTTCATTTTCTTCACCTTACGTCTAGTCAAATTAAACATTCATTGTGTCATATTCATTTGTCCCACTACTAGTGCCACCGGTACTAGCATTTGGAGTGTTGCACAACCCTCTTCTTTTGCATATGGACCTCCATATTGTGAGTGCCTTTTCAAATGGAAAAGTTTTGACATTATATGTAGTTCCTTTCACCCTCAATAAATTTTCCAAATTCTTGTCTAGTTTGTTACTTATCTTTGATTTCAAAAATTCCAATGAACTAAAAACTCTCTCATCCTCCATCAACCCCAATATCATTTTTTGACATAAATCAACAAGTTTGAAATATTTTGATATTGAACTACACAATATTTCACTCTAACCTAAGTTTTTCCAAGCCTTTTTTATTGATCTCGATTTGAAGGGATTCTCCATGGAATCAAACCGGTCAATTATACTTCTTGAAAAATACTTACATTGTTGTCTAAGCTTATCTCCTTTTATAATTCCTTCTACTATCCAATCATTGTATTTTACACTTTTTGAAAAGTGTTTGACCAATATTTTTAATTTATCATCAAAATAGGTTGGGCTATCTTGGTTTATCCAAAATTGAGGATACACAATACCCATTGCTTCAAGTATTTATTGTCGAGGGAATTTATCATAAATCTTTGTGGAAAGAGATTTTGCAATTTCCTTCAAATTATCACTAATATATTTAACATCATTAAAAGATTCCTCTCTAACAGGCACTTCTTTGATAGAACACTTGGTTGTCATACAATGACACATTGGTATCTCAAATCCACGTACATAGATACATAAGTACCCATTTGTATTAAACTATAAATAATTATCAGGCTGATTCAAATCTTTAATTTTATGCCAGATGAAAAAATTTGGGCTTTTATAAGTTAGATCTAGATATAGATGATCGAGGCAAATGCATGTATTTCTATGTAGTTTGGCATATTCATTAATATACATAGTTTTGTCTTGGGATTTCTTCACAAGATTGCTCATTTCATCCAGCATGGGGAGAAGACTAGCTAAAGTCAAGAGTGTCTCTATATTGCTTAACCTATATAAGAGGTTAGGAGCTTTGTCTACTATGTTGTGATGCTTGTACATTACTCCAATCAAGGATTGACATTTTGAAAGAACTCGTTGCGCTAGTCCATGTAGGGAGATCCATATAGTATCAACATCCTTGAGAAGCTTGTTTCTTGTTGTTATTCCCTCAACAAAATTTTGAAATTCCACATAACGTTTGGGACTTCGGCAAAAGTATGCGTAGAGCTCATGGACTAGATTTTCAACTTTTGATACTATAGGAAACTTGCTTACAATTATAAATGCTAAATTCATTATGTGGGCCATGCAATGAATTCCAAGCATGCATGGTGCATGAGTAGTTTATAAATTTGTGCAAACACTGTTCCTATGATCTTGCATTACTGTAGCTCCATCAGCTCGTACACACACCAACTTTTTGGAAATTTTCAAGTCATCAACACATGCAATTTCATTCAAAGATATATTGACTAGTTCAAATAGATTTTGTGATGTTGAACTGGCCTTCATTTTATGAACAAAAAGAAGATGAGGTTGGTGAAAATGTTGTTTTATAGTATACGCATGCATATAGACCCAAGAAGTATTATCTACCACAGTAACTTCATCTAAAGATAATGCAATGAAGTTTGAATCTTTTACTTTCTCCTTTAAATCTTTCTTTTCCACTATAGCAAAATAGTTTTCCCATTCCCATCTAGCGTTTACTAACCAATGTGTGCTAGGAAAGTGAGGAATGCCCAAAAAAGATAATAAATTAAAATATTTTGGGTAGTCCGTCATAGGATGCCCTCTGGAAAGTATATGAACAACAATGCTCATCTGAATAGTTTTTTCTAGTTGTGCTCCTTCCATTGCTTTTCCAAATTGAGCCTCAATTGTACCTTGACATGCAACAAGCTTCGACATTCTTTTCTTATGCTCTTCATATTCCATGGAAATATTAACATGAAGACATTATTCCTTTGATTTCCATCATACTATTGATTGTTCCTTTTCGCTTATGATTTTTTTTCATAAACTTTACTGATATGCTTTTCTATAGTGTCAAGATTTAGCTGCAAATTCTTGTCTCTTTTACATTTCCAACTACAAATCAAACACTTTCATTCTATTGGAGTTTCATCTTTGTTTTCTTTCTCCATTGGTACAATGAGTGGGTACTTTGATACCCAATCAAGCTGAAAATTTCTTGTCATTTCCCACTTGCACCCCACTTTTGATTTTCCTTTTCTTTTCTTGCTACCAACATCATACAAGTAAATTATCTCATTCTAGATAACCAAGGTATCCCTTGGAACATCTTCTATGGTATTTCCAACCTCATTTGACCCATTTAACTCAATGACAATCTCACCTTGACCTTCTAGTGGCGGTGAGGTATTGTGAATTCCCTCTTCATTAATATTTGGTGGAAGAGTTGATGATGTAGCTCCATCTTGATTTGATGGATTAGAAGCATTGCCAAAATTCCAAAGTAAGACTGCATGGTAACTCTACGTTTTAGGAATTTTGATGGCCTCTCAATCCATTCACCACCCTGAGGAGTCTTACCCTTGTTGCACTTTTTTCTTGACATCTTGATCTCTCACTTTGAATAAAAGCTATAAAAAAATGTCTCCTTCTTTAAGAAGGACAGAGAATATAGATCCCATTCCCTACTCTTGATATCATCTTTAAGATTGAATCAAGAATGGAAAAGAGATAAAGAAATCTTATAATACTATGAAGAAATGATCACTCACCTTTAAGTTGAGGTTTTCACTAACTTACTATTTGTTAAAACAAGAATGCCTTTGTTGTAAGTTTGTAATTTGCCTATGATCAACTTCAAGGTTCCAAGTCAAACTTCTAAATCGAGAGCTCACAAATTCATAACTGAACAAAATGTGTAAGAATAAATGATAGTTTCAATTATATTTATATCAATCCATATTTGGCAAATTCCACGAGATTTTTAAATGGTATATTAAAAATTTGGTGAATCCTGCATGATTGTACAATGATACATTGTAATTTTTAAGGCGATTATGGCCCTATGATTAGCATGGAGGTGTCACAACAATTGGCAAAATGTGTCCTCAAATGTAATTATTTTTTAATGTTATTAGTAAAATGAGTCCTCATAAGCAACTATTTGTAAATTTTAATTGGTGAAATGGGTCCTGAAACACAATGTTGTTTTAATAGTATTGGAAAATATGTAGGTGATGAAACAAAGGAAATAGGGGTTGTGTGTTCTCTAATCTTTTGGGAGATGGAACACAAGGGTACCTATTTCACTTAGTTCATCCAAGGAAACCTTAGAGATCTCAATACAAGTATGGAAAGAGGGAAAGAGATCTTGCAATAAGGTATCCTAGGGTGTGATTAGAGACTAAAAGGGGGTACACCACCAAGCTAGGGCTTGGAAAGAAAAGTAACATGCAATACCTAATTATCAAACTTAATGAAATGCAAAACTAAGTAAATGGCCTAGAAATGAATGTAAATAAGAACAAAAAACTGGAAAAGTACACAAGAGCACCTAGGAAGCTGAATGTGTTTGGAATAAGCTCTGAAATCCTAAAAATGTTGACTTTAGGGCTCATTGGGACTCATACACCAGGTTGGGAATATCAATCCCAGATAGGGTTTTTGGGCTAAAACAGGAACCCGACAGTGATGATGATTCTGAATCCTCCAAAATCTAGCAAAAGTGGTATAATAGGACTCATACACCACTAGTGGTGTATTAGTCTCACTCTACTTTTTCAGAAAGTCAAAGTTTGAATCTTCTCTTCTATCTTTACTCTTCTCAACCTAATTTTTGGATTCAAACTGGTAAAAAGACTTGCAAAATAGAATATAATGTTGATTTTCTTATGGGGGGTTTGTCTTGGCCAAACCCTTATTTCATTAATTAAACCTTGATAGAAAGAATGGATCTTGAAAGTAAATGTGAATACAAACCCTAATCTTAAGTGCATCTAAGATTAGGAAATCTAAAATACAATGCAACCCTATTCTAATGTGTTAGAATGAGATGCATGAATGAAGCATAAATATGATCACTCACTTTAGGAGATCTCTAATCACCCTAATAAGTCACAATAATGCATGTACCTTCCCTTAGGCTAAAAGTAGAGTGATAAAGGAGGATAGAATCACTTAGGAAACAAGTCATTGGGCTTGGTTTGATGGCTAGTTGCGTCTCCCCAACCTAAAATCCATCATGATTCACCATAGAAAACCATCATAAATCCTTGAAAATGCTAGATCTTGAATGAAAGTGAACTTGAAGACCTAAAAAAACACAATGATGCTTCTCTAAGACTTCAACCTTGCTTTCTCTTGAAAACTTGTAAATCTCTTTTGAAGACTCTTGCTTGAAACTCTAGAATGACTTAGCTCTTGAATCACTTTCTCTAGGTGAAATAATGACTTGAAAGCTTGTTTATATAGGAACTTTATCTAATTTACAATTTATTAGATCTCAAATGCTAACATCAGCCAAAATTTTGAAATAAAAACTTGAATTTCCCACTCAAACCCTAAAAAGGGGCCACACGAGACTCATACACCACTTGTGGTGTATGGGTCCCACATAGGGGGACTCATACGGCCAAGGTGGTGTATGAGTCCCATCCTAGTTTTTCAAGGTGAGAAAATTAAGTGTATTTATTGATTTTTTTGGGAATTTAGTTGAAATAATCCTTGATATTCAAAATAAAGGGTCTTAGGGGCAATTAATGATGATTTAAAGGGGTCACAAATGTAAGGGTACTAAATTAGGTCCAAATTAAGTGTGAAATTATACCTTCTCCAAGAAGGTAGTAAAATTTTCTACGCTATATTTATCCCCCACTTTAGCGCCCATATGACTCTATGTGCATATGCAAGCTAAAGGAATCGAGATAGTAAATTCACTTCATAAAAGGATACTCATATGGATTAATTCAAAAATACAAAAGAATGAAGGCCCCACTATAGCAATCTACAAAACCACAATGTTAGGAACCACATCCTGCAAAACCAATTCATGAGTTGTTCACAAATCCTCTTATCTAACTTCTTCATGAAATCAAATTTGAGGGTAGATGTATGCCCCCCCTTGATTTTTCTTGCTTTATGGAGGTGAAATCATGGTAGCAGTCTAGCTACATCAAATTAGACAAGTCATATCATAGGGTATTTCCAAGTACCATACCACATAGTGATAGAAATTTGATGAGAATAGGAATGGAATCACAAATCCAATGCAACAAACGACGTCAAAAACAAAGTTTTCTAGCCCCTGGTATGCTAGCTTGAATGAAAGGAACTTTTTAACCCTAATATGTAAGTAACCTACTTTGAACATATATAAGAGTAAAAAGTGAAGTAACTTGTATTCATTTTGTCTTTTACCTTCTTGCAATTTGACTTCATTGGAGAGTGAGCAAAAATGTTGAGTGTTCGAGAGTACGTGCCCCCAAGGCTTGATAGGCTGTGTGAGGAGGTAGCATGAGGAAACCTTTAGCATCTGGTGAGTCAATTCTTCTACACCTTCGCTTTGTTTTTATGTATTTATTTTATATTTTATGCATTTCTAGATAGATTTAGGATCCTGGAGGAAAATTTTGCAAAGTGTCCCTTTTTTTTGCGAAGTGTCCGCTTTTTTCACAAAGTGTCTCACTTTTTCAGGAAGTGTCCCACTTTTTCGCAAAGTGTCTCATTTCTTTGCGAAGTGTCCCAAATGGGGAATAAAGTGTCTAGGACCCTTAGAAAAGTATCCTAGAGAAACTTTACCACACTTTTTGATTGTTGATGTATATATTTAAGATTTTAGAATGCTTATAGAAGATATTTTTCTTTTTGTTAGATTCCACCTCAGTCACAATAGTATCTCGGTAGAAAATTATTCTTTCATCTAAGGGACCTCATCTCAACATTATCAAAGAGAGACACTCATATTCTACAGGCTAAAAGGATACATTGGGCGTACCTCATGCCTCCCATGAGGTACCATGATGCCATGTTAATGGCATTAGCAAAGAGATGGGATGTCGACACCTGCACATTTTTTCTACCGATAGCAAAAATGATGATCACTCTGGAGGATGTACATCACATCCTTCGAGTGCCTATTTGAGGCAAGACCATGCACTTCAAAGAGGATCATACATTTGGGAAGATGCGAGTAGATATAAGATACTACCTTGGAGGACCAGTTCAAGAGGAGATCGTAGGGCCACATATTGAGTTATCATGGCTACTCTATGCACAGTTGCCACTTTTGAGACAAATCATGATGTTCATTATAGAACTAGTATTAGTCCCTAATGGTTGGAGAGCACATTAGGATGGAGGCATAGTTCACATGATTTGAGAGATGGAGCGCCACTGGACCATTTATGCATGGGTCATAACATTCTTGCACATCTATATTATGATTGAGGGTGGTTCATGTATTGTGAGGTCAATAGCATGGTACATTGTACACTACTATAGGTTTGGTGCCTAGAGAATATCACATGCACCAGGCCGATAGGGTTCCATTCTATATGCTCCCTCGAATACCCACATACATTCAACTATCCACTGAGATGAGTGTGGTAGTATGGGGATTTTTTATATTGGAGAGTCAGATTCGACCACCTAGATCATGATGAGATCTTGTGGAGACCTTATCAGTTAATACCATAGTGGCGAGATGAGACTTGCTAGTTGAGATAGATATAAATAGATAGGTTTCTACTAGGTAGGCATGATTACATAGTAATACCATTATACTAAGATCTTGTTATGCAGTAGTTCAAGCAGATACATGTACCACTAGTAGCACAACCCTTTTACCAGTGATCAATGCAGAGTGCTCAAAGGCCAACAGATACTGGACAACTAATAGTGGATGATGTTGTATTTAGTGATTCAGATGACTCTGATCTCAAACACGCCCCCAATCTCTAATGTTGATGACGTCGATGCTACAAATGCATATGAGGAGTGGTGGGACACAACTCAAATAGATCTAGTGTTTCCCATGGATCAGCTTATAGGCTTTGTGGGGCCTGTTCCAGATCAGAGGGATGAGGAGGAGGAGATAGGTGATGTCTCAAGACTTCAAATCTATTTGTAGATGAGATAGAGGAGAACTATGAGGGAGGGGAGGAGGACAAGGATGAGGAGGATGAGGGCTAGTTGATGGGTGACAACAATGATACAACATACGGGGATCCAGTGGTCCACAAGTGGAGAGATGCAGCTCCCACCCGTGTTACTAGATCACAATCAGCAGTTGCAACAAACACTAGCACCTATGAGCATGGAGAGGCGAGTACATCTTTTGTTCCAACTATGTAGGATGAGGCTATGTTTACACAACCAGCCAAAGATCTAGGTGATGATACATTGTTTATGATTATGCTTATGCTTATGTTTATGCTTTTGATATATATATATATCATAAAGTGTATTGATTAGCTTTATGATTTTTATCTTCTAGGGTTTGCAAGAGAGTTACATGATCTCTACTGATGGGAAACCATAGAGATAGTACCTCCTTCACTCAAAGACGAGGCCATAGACTACATGCCCCCACCTATCGTGGAGCGGCATCCAAAGTTGTTTGATAATTTTACGAGGTTGAGAGGAGCATACGAGGGCACTACTAGGCACGTTGATCAAATTGAGGGTGCATATGAGGAGCTTTGATCATCTCAAGATCCAACTAAGGTCAAGAGACTTCATTCAAATATTGTTAGGCTACAAGCAGATAAAGACTACATAGAGCAAGAGCACCTAGAGGCTGTCACATGAGAGATCGCGGTTGTTGGATGAGCAGGGGGCCTACAGTATACACTAGATTCTCTTATTAGTTCACGATTGCATACTACCACCTCTCAATAGACCGTCTCTTGATGAGTGTGATCACTGGGTCTCGAGGGAGATGGCAATCATAGGCCACACTAGAGCTTTGTATACTTGACAAAATGTACTCAAAACTTTGTGATACATATATATATGATCTTTGATGTTTGATTATTGATGCTCATGTATTTAAATGAAAACTATGATTTATCAAATAATCTTTTTAAGACTATTTAGTAAATGTCTCCATGATTTAACATGCTTTATGTGATCTAATTAAAACTACCCTAGTTTCCTTTAGACTCAACATTGTGATTAAGTATGTTATGCTAAATTAAATGCACCTATGATCTAATTAAAGAACAATAAATGCATATAAGTATCTAATCTAACACAACATGAAAGATTAACTTGAATAGTATGAAACCCAAAGTAACTACCTAAAATTAATTTAAATAATTACTTTAGTATTCAAGATACAAATAATTATTTTTCAAAAATGAAGCAATGCAACAAAACATAGATTGTCACCTACTAACTCTAACACCACTACTTTATCATTCACACTATTCAATAAGATTAGACATAGTACCATAGGAAATGCATGGAATTAATAGGTTCTTTCAGGGGTGTACCATCCATTTCTATTAACATACATGCTCTAGACCCATAACTTTCATCAATTATATAAGGTCCTAACCAATTAGGACTGAACTTTCCTTTTTCAGTCGGGGCGGCATTGACATTATGTTGATTCTCAAATAATACTAAATCACCTTTAGTAAATGCATGAGGGATGATGTTATCATTGTAACTACATTGCATTCTTCTAGAATAAGCTTGAAGATGCTCAAGAGCATTGATGTGTTGTTTTTCAATCATTTCAAATTGATGCAATCGTTGTTCCTTATACATATTATCGTCAATAAGTCCTTGAAGAGCAATTCTTAATGAAAAAATTTCTAACTCCACAAGAATTAATTCCTCTGTGTCGTACACAAGGTTATAAGAAGTATTCTCACTGGATTTTCTAACACTAGTATGGTAAGCCCCATAACATATGTCAACTACATGTGCCAATCCTTATTATGTTTGTTGAATGTTTTCTTTAAGATTTGTTCAAGAGTTTTATTAGTTGACTCAACTTGACCATTAGATTGTGGGTAGTAGGTGTTGAAAAATGATGTTGGATCTTTAAAGTTTCTAAGAACTTCTTCACGTCATTATCCTTAAATGGTGTCCCATTTTTTGAGACCAAAGTGGAAGGAAGTCCAAAGTGAGTGATAATGTGTTCCAATATGAAACGACATATTACATCGATGGTTGTTGATCGAAGAAGAATTGCTTCTACCCATTTCATGAAATAATTTGTTGTAGTAATTATGAATGTATGTCCAATGGAAGATTGTGGTGAAATCTTTCCAATAAGATCGAAACCCCATATTGAAAAATTCCAAGTAGGGACTTGGGCATGTAGCTCGGAAGTAGGAGCATTAATCAGATTGCTATGTTCTTGACACTTGTGACATTTCTTAACGTATTCAAAGAAATCTTGTTCCATATGTCTCCAATAGAGCCTATGCATATTAACTTTTGAACTAACGATCTTCCTCTGAAATGTCCTCCACAGGCACGTGCATGAGCTTCTACAAGTGCTATGGGGATTCAAATTGTTTAAGGTATTGAAGTAAGAGACCATTAAAGGACCTTTGATACAACACATCGACAAGAATTATATATCTAGATGCTATCTTTCAAAGGTGAGATCGAATATTCTTAGTTTTCAGCTTAGGAAAGTTACCATCTTTTAAATAATTAAATATCAGTGTATACCATTCACAAGAGCTTTCCATAGTGGTTGATAACACATCTTCTACTTTAGACTCTATCGATGGTTTCATAATTTTCCACACAATGAATGTGAAATATTTTAAAGGATCTTGAAGAGATATCAGGGAAGCCACACTCACCATTGCATCTGCATGTTGATTATCTTTTCATGGGATATTATCAATGGTGTACGAATCAAACTTATCTAATAAGGTCATTGTAAGATCCTTATATTTTGACAAGTTGTCATTCTTTGGTTGATACATTCCATTTATTCGTTTAATAAATAATTGTGAATTACCAAATATTTTAATATTTAAAGCTCCCAAAGTTAAAGCAGCATGTAATCCAACAATTAACGCTTCATACTCTGTTGTGTTTTTTGTGCATAGGAAATTTAAGTGGTAGGACAAGGGAATAGGCTTTCCTTTAGGCATGATTATTATAACCCCTGCAATAAATCCAGTTCTACACTTAGAGCCATCAAAATATAATTCCCATGTTTCTTCATATTTTTGGATAGTCAACACATTCTCATTAGGGAATGAGTCCATATTAGATAATGCTAAGGGGGGGGAGTATCAGTTAATAGGTTGATCAAGGCTTGTCCTTTAATTGCATTTTGCAAGAAAAATTTAAGGTCAAAATCAGTTAACAACATAACCCACTTAGCTAAGCATCCCGACAAATATGTTTTAGCAAAAAGATGTTTTAAAGGATCAAACTTCATTATCACATGTATTTCAATGTTTAGTAAGTAGTGTCTCAATTTACTATTAGTAAATACAAGAGCCAAAAATTGTTTTTCTATCATTGTACATCGTGTCTCATAATCAATCAGAGTTCAGCTAATGTAATAAATAGGATATTCTTTACCACTTTCATCTTGTTGACCCAAATATGTTGTGAGAGCATGGGCCGATGCCACTATATAAAGGATGAATGGTTTATCTTGCATAGCGGGTTGTAAAACAGGTGGAGTAGTGAGGTAATATTTCAAACTCTCAAAGGTCTATTTACAATCCTCATTCCAATTAAATCGAACTTCTTTCTTAAGGAGATGTGGAGATGTGTAAAGGGTAATGTTTGGTCCACTAGGGATGTGACAAAATGATAGATAACCTAAATTTTTCCTTGTAAAATGCACAATTAAGAAATGTTTCTAGGAGGTGGAATGTTAACTATAGCATCAATTTTCATGTCTATGCCTCAATGCCTTTGTGAGATACTATAAAACCTAAAATTTTTCCACTATCTACTCCAAATACATGCCTTTTTAGATTCAATCCCATGTTATATTTTTGCATTCGCTCAAAGATTTTTTGAAGGATATTCACATGGTCTTGTCAAGTCAAATATTTTGCTATAATATCATCAACATAATCTTCCAAAATCTTATATATGTAATCATGAAATATCAATGCCATAGCTCGTTGATTTCTTGTACTTGCATTTTTTAATCCAAAAGGCATGACTACCCAACAAAATGTTCCCCAAGCTATAGTAAATGTTGATTTGTACCGATCTTGAGGGTTAAAAAAGATTTGGTTATATCTAGAGAATCCATCCATGAATGAAAAAAAATCCTAACCCACAGTCAATTCCACTATCATGTCGATATTAGGCAGAAGAAAATCATCTTTCAAAGATACTTTATTCAAATATCAATTTTTTTTACACATTCTTATATGATTATCGGGTTTCACAATTACGACAATGTTCAAAATCCAATGAAAATAATCTATAGGTCGTATAAAACCAACATCGAGGAGCTTTTCAATCTCATCCTTAACTAGTAAGGCTACCTTAGGATTCATTTTTCATATCTTTTGTCTAACTGATTTAGCATTTTCTACAAGAACTATGTTGTGTGTCACTATCTTAGAATCAATTCCCAACGTATCAAAATAAGTCCAAGCAAAAAGTTAAGGAAATTCATGAAGTAAAGTTGCATGGTCTTCCTATTCATCTTCATCAAGGAACTTTCCTATCTTAATTACTTTCTCCTCTTTATTAATGTTCATCGGTATGTCGATGGAATCTCCCAAAGGAAGTGCATTTTATTTCAGAAATTTGGGGTTGTATTCTTCACTTTCTTTATCAATCTCATTACTTTCCTTGTCTCCATCTTCTTGCTTAGCACTAATCACAACACATGTAACCCATTTTTTTAGGAGTAAATGGTTTATCATAAAATCCTAACATTTTTTTCAAGGCTTCATCATCTTCAAAGTATTCCAATGATGCTTCATAATTTGTATCAATTAATTCAATATGTTTCAAGGTGAGGGTTGTTTTAGGGTTACACGATAGTATTAATGTTTAATGAGGGTCTTTTAGCTGCTTTTGTTCTCTTAGAAGGGAAATATCCCAAACCACTTTTTGATTCTTGTGTGTTAGGCTCTAAAGGAACACAAATGCCTTGTTATTTTCTTCCACATCCTTTTCCACTATAGCCAAGTTGTTTCATAAGTTCATAACCTTTTCCATAAAGTTTCTCCATTTCTTTTGGGTTTGGTGGTTTTTGATAGTCTATCTCATCAAAGCTTGTTGTATAGCTTATGTATTCTTCTAGAGTAGATGAGATAAATGCTTGTGAGTCTTGTTTTAACATTGGAATTGACATTACCATTGGTTGCTTTTTTTTTCAGTTTCTTTTGTTGTAATTTTGTATTCATTCATAACGTAGGCATGAACTCTAAGGAACCCAAATCATCTTCCCATAACTTTGATGCTTTTTCCATCTCTTGATTCTCTTCTTTCATAAGTTCTATGTTCAAAGTTTGAATTAATGTCTTTAGAGGACTTGTCGTACCTTTTTCAACTTGTAAGCAACTTTTAGGCTTTGGGTTTATTTCAACTTGGTATACTTTATCATTGTAGATGTACTTCATGATACAG
This sequence comes from Sequoia sempervirens, assembly GCA_007258455.2. Classification (NCBI taxonomy): domain Eukaryota; kingdom Viridiplantae; phylum Streptophyta; class Pinopsida; order Cupressales; family Cupressaceae; genus Sequoia; species Sequoia sempervirens. The sequence continues at coordinate 46,098 of VDFB02349768.1, forward strand.
TGAAGGGTTGAAGGCACCACCTGCATCTCATGAATCCAAGGTCTTTCTAAAAGGAGATTATATGAAATATCATGAGGCATAACATGAATAGGAGTTTGTAAGGTAGCCACTCCAATTGTAATAGGAAAAGTAATCACGCCAAGCAGTTGCTTTCCTACATTGTCAAATCCTTGAGTTGATAAGGAATCATGTTCAATTCTTGATTTATCCACACCTAGTTTATCCAAGAGGTTCACACTAAAAAAATTAAGAGCAAAGCCATTATCAACAAGGGTTATTTTTATTCCCCACCCATCATAGGTAGCTATTATCATAAAGGCATCATTGTTCTTTCTTATCACCAAAGGAGGTAACTCATGTGGATGAAAAGTAATTTCTATGTTAACCATATTCATTCCTTGAATCAGAGCTGCTACATCACTTACATGTGTATTAGAGGGAACCACAACTTGTTGTAAGGTTGTTTGAAGCATAGTATGATAATTAGGTGAATTTTGAATTAAGTCCCATAGGGATATCTTTGTCAAAGTATTCTTAAGTTGTTCAACAAGATCATACTTCTTCCCACTATGCAAAGAAAAACGAGGAGCACTAGGCAAGATGGGTTGAGGCAAAGGTAAGGATGTAGGAGTTGTTTGTCTTGGTTGTGGATTGTTTCTAGTGTTATATGTATGGGTAATGTTATTATAATTTGATTGTTGTGAAACATTGTTCTTAGGTAGTTCAAGGGTGAAAATGGGTCTGTTTTGAGTTTGATGTTTGTGTGAAGGGGGGTAAAGGATAAGTTGTTGAATCACCTTAACGTCTCATGGTTTTAGTTTTTCATAACAAGCCTTAGTGGATGAGCCTTGCGAGATGAAATCCTCAAGGGATTCATCTAACATGTCAAAGTCATCACTACTAAAAGGCTTGAGGGTTAGGTTAACTTGGAAAGAGATATTTGACATACTCAAATAACTATGCTTTCTCCAAGTAGTTCATCAATTTATAGGTGGTTTCAGTCTTGTTTTCTAATTAATGTCGAATATAATCTAAGCTTATTGAACTATGAACTAAATTTAAAATGAAAAGTACAATAATGTAATTTTATCCAGAATTGAAATGAATCTAAATTAAGCTAGATCTAATGAAATGCATGAAACATAAACTTAGTGTACTGAAACAAAAATGTAATAACAACCAATAGAAGCACAAAAATAGAGTTTTAAATGTTGTAAAATGCAGTTTTGGATGCTACACGGGACTAAATCGCCCAGAGGAGCATATGAGTCCGAATTAGGGTTTTTCAGGGATTCAAATGCTAATAAACAGTCAACACAGAATACCCAAAAATCAAGCAAAACCACCTATATTGGG